>JASPKZ010007939.1:0-187500 GCA_030220185.1 Diploptera punctata | reverse complement strand
AACTGTACAACAAAATTAATTACAGCAAATTGTGAGTGAAATACCATTGAGAGTTCATAGAATTAAATACAGTTATTATACAGTTATTGTCCACCGCTGTGGTCTCGAGATAGCATGCTGCCTTGTCACGCAGCGGGACCGGGTTCGATCCCCGGTCGGGGCAGTTTTTCTGGGTGAGGTTTTTATCGGGGTTTTTCCTCACCTGTAAGACAAATGTCAGGAAAACTTTAAGGCCCAAACGGTCCCCGAAATCATAAGGCCATCATCATCGTTCTTATCATTATCATCATCCTTATAATTATCATCATCATCATCATCCTTCACCGGTGTGGGAAGCTACCACACCTACACAATTCCCTAGTAAAGCTGCAAGCATAGCAGGAAAATGCTATGATTGCAGTGAAGGACCTGCCTTCGGGCAGAATTACTATGGATGGATACAGTTATTAAGTTGTGTTTTATTACGAGAAACCGACATTGAAACGACTCCACGGCATCTCGCTACTACAATAATTATACACGACATATTCTGTATTAAAATAATTAAAATCTAATTATGCGTCCGAGGTGCTCATAAAACTGTGAAAGCCGAATAGACAAAATCCTTATCCTTAAAATGACAATTATGATGTTAATGATGAAGAAGAGATAACATTTTGTGTGTTCCAAGAATTGAAAATGTTTATGGAATTAATTTGGAAATCCCGGTCCCACCTAAGCTTGAACAATGTACAATATTCGAACTCATCCGTATAACCACACTTGAATCCTTGTAATATAAATAACTATTACCCTGGAGGATGCATTGAATAGGTTGGGGAGGACGTAGAGATGACTTGTTAATGTCCGTAACATTAAAACTAGAATGGAGATTAATGTCTCAACCGAGAGGCCGCATCAATTACAACTCGTTTCGCATGATGCAGTGATATGCTGCAATCTACATTATGCATCCTAAATTTAAATATTCATGCATGGATTTTGAAGCGTTTCAACCACGATTTATGGTAAATATGGCTTTTACTCTGCTATTAAAAATAATCTACCTCTATCTATTCTCTCGATCATTCTATTGTTATTCTGTTGAAGCGGAAAACAGTCAATTTATAACAAACCGGTTTATGGTTTACGCATGTTGATATTGTATTAACAATAGAAAGGTCTGCCTATAAATTCCGTTAAAATAACATGAAACATTCGTTTACTTTAAATATGTTACATACAACAGTTGCAACACATAAGTTTATGAATACAGCAATACTGTAGTATATAAGCTACTGTACCTTATACAGCGTGGAAGATGTAAAGTATAAAATCCTTGGGATAAATAATATCAAAATGTCGTAGACTGTATCATAAATACAGGTGTCCACACAAACATTTCACGATTACGAACAGTTATAGCGTCACTGTCAGTTATTGGATGAAATTAGTTAGAAATCGTGTAATTAGAAAGAGAAACTCAAAAAAATTCAGGAGTTGTGCAATTGATATTGTTGACTCGCAAACCGGAGGAAGCACAAGAAGAAAGAAAAAAATAGTTGTAAGTAAACGCTGTTTGGATTTTGTTTGCCATTGTTGTGGTGTTAAATTTTCTGAACGTTACAATTGTAAAGTCTTTGTGAATTAACGGTGTTATGGCAAACCCACAGGAACGTAGTTGGTGTGTATTGGGATACCACAGCACACCAAGTGTATTAAGTATTGGGCGTGCTGTCAGACGGAATTTCCAACATAAGGCACCTTGTAATAAAACGATTCTGAAATTGTATAGACAGTTTGTTGAGGATGGATGCGTATGTGATAGAGGAAAACGGCCTGTCAATGTGGAAATTGTGGAAAATGTGCGGGAGACATTTCCACGTAGTCCTTGTACGGGAGCTCGGTGGTAGGCAAGAGATCTCAGGGTTGTGAACTCTTTATAAGCAAAAGAACAACGTATAAATGTACACTCAATTTTAACGAATCCAAGAAACTGTTTATTTACGGAGAAATGCACTTTTGATAATACAGTTACAAAGTTTAATCTATGAGTGGAGTCGATGAAATACTTAGAGGTCCACGTGCTCGAATCAATATTTTCAAAGTCCAAATGCTTAACGGACTATAACTTTAAATTTAACTATTCCTCGGACGAATCTAATATTTAAACTGAATCGGAGATCGCGGTCTGCAGGTCTACGATGTTCCAACACTGAACACAGAGTCATTGATAGTGATAGTGAGTGTATTTTGATATAAGTTCTCGCTTATAAAGGCGGTGGCTCCTCCCACTTTTCTCGAATCCACTCCTTACAATTGAATATATATTTTTGTTACAATAATATTATTTACTAGTATGTATAACATTTCTAAGAACTGGGTAAATTGGTTCTTTGATATTTAATAGATAAATGTTTATCAGTTTCTTTGTAAACTGTCAATGTTAAGAGATTATCTTTTCTAGACGTGAATGACTGTATTTTGTTGTCTGTACTGGCCAGGTAGAAATTCTTTATCATCATTCCTTTGAATTGCTTAGTAGCGTTAATTGGTTTCTAAGAATTGGTCAATAGATTTTTAATATTTTTAATAGCTAACTAATGTTATCTTTTCTTAAAGAATGAATATTTCTTATTAGTTGTATAGACTGCTAATTGGAATTAGTTATATTCTTTTGACAATACCCTTTTTGTGTGTTCCTATATTATTTGTAAGTTGTGTAGTAGGTAGAGTTCTGACAATACCTCTTTATTTGTCATTTGTATAGCAGGTAGCGTTTTACAGTATTTTATTCTAGACAAATGTACGTGGAATTTTTACCTGGATATATTTCTACTTTTCCACATACATATTTTATAGCGATATTAGTAATATATTCTATTTTCATTATTTATAGATTTATTTAATTTTAATAACAATTTAATATATTTCGGAACATTTTAGTTTCAGATCCATGCATATTAGAGTTGTATCTTAGTTTATGTCTCCTATCATATTAATCGCTACATCCTCGAAAATCTTTGCGAAAGGCTAGCCAAGAATTAAAAATTCCTAAATCCACTGTTTCGAAAATCCTACGTTCTACACATTGAGTGTCTTTGAGGTAGGTACTAAACTGTTTGAGTGTCTCTAATGACACCAGATTCATGTAAATCCAACAACTGACAGAGATGCTATACCTGTTAACAGCCGGGAAGTGTTTCTGTGAGCTCGGTGTATGTGCCATAAAAAGTAACTAATGAAAACAATTGCACTCAAAATCTCCAGGTTTACGCTCAGGTACAATTTCTTCTCTCTTGTTAACTATGGCCTTCGGACACTTTATCTGGAAAAATCAATTCTAAAGAATGGAAGAAAACCGGCTTGCAAAAAGAGCTAAAGAAGATAGGCCAATGTACGGGAGAAGAACAAGAGGAAGACCTGCCAAGAGATGGATAGACAGTGAATGTACATCCAGTACGTCTTCCTCCGAAGAGTGATTTTGGAAATAAACAGGATGAAAATCCTACAAATTAAGTTTAAGAAGAAGAAGAAGAAACTAACTCACTGGCTCTATCGAACACATTGGTTCATGGCCACGCTGACATAAGCTCCCCACACATCCCTATCCTGAGCTAACTTTTTCCAATCATCCCATATATAATCTACGTCCCTGAAATCATAGTTAATATTCTTCTCCCACCTAATTCTTTGTCTACCAACTGGGCGTTTTTCTTCTGGATTTCCTACAACAAACTTCCATACACATATTTCATTGACCATTCGTGACACATTTCTGCCCATCGCAGTCTACGAGACTTAACTATTCTTATCATTCTGGCTTCCTATAAAGACCATGTAGCTCACTGTTATGTAGTATTTATTCTCCATTCGCCTGTCCGATCATCTCTCTTTGGTCCAAACAGTTTCCTAAGTACTTTATTCTCAAATACTCGTAATCTCCTTTCCTCCCTTAAGTGAAAGTCTATGTTTAGCATCCATTAATATAACTGGAAGAATAACAGTATTATACATTTTCAGTTTAACTCTTTTCTTTTAGAGAAGTTGGGACAAGATTGAAAGACATTCTACAAATGTTAATTAATGTATTATTTTATAATGAATGTTGAACTCATGCCAAAAATGGGAGTTAATAACCTGTCAAGTTTCAATGAATTTTGTTTCACAACCAATGACAGTCCTGTTTCACCTCGCTCTTTATCGAATCCTCTTTATCACCTCCTGATTTTGTAATAAAGAAAGCTCCTCCTTTTTAATATTACTAAACAGGTCAGAGCATTATTTTACATCGACTGACTCTCCAGAAAATAATTAAATGTAGCAAATACTGATCCAATTCCTTCGATCTACACAATTGATAAATTGTGTGTTCAATAATTGTGTTTTTAAGTAATGATTTTACAGAGTTGTTTACTAAGAAATAAATTAATAATTTATAATATTGGTGATGATATGCATTGTGTCTCCACTGTGGTGTATTCTTGTAAATTTGCGATCGTATTTGGCAATAAATAATACGGTCAAGTTGTAGTGATTAACAAATGAAACGTAATCACACATTTACGATTTGTTTTTAAAACATCGCCGTTTACGCTACATTAAATATATACGTATTTTAAACTAACAAATGCCATTCTTGATTTCCAAATCACTCGTGAAATTACTTATGATAGTACGATTACACTGTGTAAAGCACAACCGAATTTTTTTTCTTCTTCTTCTTCTTCTTCTTAATCATATCCTTCTACTGCAAGTTACGGGCATTTTGAGCGTTTCGTTATTTATATCTTCTGATCTTATTCTTGATCTTGGAATTTAACATCTTCTTGGTGGGAAATTAAACTTCAAAATATTACCTTTTTTCTCAAGAATAGCCTAGTTACATCTGTAATTATTTCCCGTTAAGAATCCTTCTCCTACCGTTTTTCAGTTTTAAAAATTGAAGAGGTCACAAATGGATAATGTAATCATCCATTTATGAGAAGATGATTAATAATATTACAATGAATGCAATATTCACTGTTATTTACGCAATCTCAGTGCGTACTTCGCATACTGCTATGTGGCATCACTCGATTGAGCTTGGCAGTAAATAAGTGGCACAGAGAATAGTTGGTTACACTCTTATTCAAGGGAGGTCTTTAGTTGATCAGCTACAGAAATGCTATGAAATATATTGAGCATATATTAAACAGTACAGTTAACCCATCATCATCATCATCATCATCATCATAGTACATTCACGAATTTAGGCCATTTGTTGACCTGTTTCGGCCTCAAGCTAAACACCATCCAAAAGTCTTTTGAGTGGACGTCCTGGTCTTCTTCTTCCTGCAGGTTGATATCTTAACATTTGTTTGGGTATCCTGTGATCTTCCATTCGATGAACATGTTGTATCCATCTTGACTTATAATCAGAAATTTTGTTTTTCTAAAGATTCCATGTGTAATTCTTCGAAGATGTCTTCATTTTTTTGTGATCTAGTAGTGTGTATCCTGCAGTCCTCCGAAGATATCTCATTTCAGCAGATCTAAGTCTCTGTATATCCTTCTGTTTCAACGTCCATACTTCGCTACCATACAAAAGAGTTGGAAGAGCCAGTGTTTTATACACTTTTAATCTTGAATGCTTTTGGACTAACTGTGGCTTGAAGATAGAATTTATTAACCCTAAAATTCTTAAAAATTTAGATATTTTTGCATTTACATCCTTTTCTTCTTCATATGAGATATTGCATCCTAGATATGTAAAATTATTCACCTGCTCCAAAATTTTATTGTGCAGTACAATTTTACTTCTGACAGGATCTACACCTTGAAATGCCATAATTTTTGTTTTTTCTGTAGATATCTTTAATCCATATTCTTCTGTAATTTTGTTAAGTTCATACAGACCTTTTTTTTCAATTTTCCATTTAAAATGTCTGCATAAATTTTGTAGCATGTGTTTAACAAACTGATTCCCCTATAGTTGTCCATTTTTCTCTTGTCTCCTTTCTTGAACAGGGGTATAACAATGCTTGTCTTCCATTCTTGTGGTATATCTGCATTTTTGAATACATTATTAAAGAAGGACAACAGTCTTTCATGGAACTGTTTGCCTGCATATTTGTACAATTCAGAATTCAAGCCATCTGTGCCAGTTGCCTTCCCATTTTTTAATTTCTTTAAACTATTGTTCAATTCTTCCATTAACTGGACAAATAATTCCACAACGTATTAGTTTATACGTTGAAAGAACAGTAAAATCTCCTTATTGGCGTTTTAATTATTCGCGGGTTAAAAAATTGCAACACAGTTCCTGTATTCACGTCTAAAAATGTGTTTAATCGCGGATCCAGTCAGTATATTAAAAGTAATAGTATCCTTTATTAACACAGCTACAACTTTTTTGTACTGCAGGCACATTTCAATGCGGCTTTTACAAAGAGTGATTCAAACCAAATGGACAAATAAATATCAAAGTAAAACAAACCGTATTGTCACTGAGCCGATCTCCGTTGTTAAAAGTCCCCGCCGCCGTATTTCATGTGCAACTATGTCCGTTGATAAAATGATCGGTGTTTTATTGTTTCAAATTGTCATTTGCTGCAATAATTTTAATTAAATAACACGTGTCTCTTCTGTTTTTCCCAATTTTCAATATCGAGTAAAAGGAAAGAAGATTTAGTACCGAAGCATGAAAAGTAGCGTTGCCTTTGAAGTAAAAATAATAATAATGTTTGACCGCTTAAGCGTTGGCGTATCGTTTGCATCCATATCACGATGTTTCGATGTTAATGAATCAACTATACGTTTCATCCAGAAATCCGAAGACAAAACAAGGAGTCCTATCGCTGAAAATACAGCTGAGTATCAATCTGAATTGTGAAAGACCTTTTAAAACCGGCAAAATAAGAAACACGATAGTAAGTTATGTAAGCCATTCCTAAGCTCGACAATAATAATTAACAGAAATTGTTCAAAATCTCTCATTAAATTGATTTTATTTTGACTATTTAACTCGTGCCCCAAATGGGAGTCAATGACCAATCACATTTCAATGATTTCTGTTTTACAACCAATCAGAGTCGTGTCTCACGAAATATTTATCAGTGCTATAATTACCATATTAAAGAAAGCTCCTCCTTTTTAATATTCTGAACAGGTCTGACCATTATTTTGCAGTGACTGAGCCCGTGAGAAATACGGCTACCAGATTTTATATGTAGTGCATGAATGTCAACACATGCCGCATGCGGGAGTTAATATAAAACATTTGTAGCAATTGATTATACCAACAAAAAAAGAAACCACTGTTTGCATTTTCTTAAATGTATTTTTTCCCAGGTAACAATCAAGAAAAATATAATTGTCATATTTACATCATACGACATCAGAAATGAATTAATATACAGTTTGATGCGTTTCATTTTTTCTCCACTAGAGAGCATTCTTACAATATTGCGTTCCTTTGGCAATAAATAGTATGATCTGGTTGCAGTGATAAACAAAAGAAGCAGATGAAGCGTACCTATCGTTTCTCATTTGTTTTCAAACATCGCCGTTTACATTAAATATATAAATATTTTAAAATAACTATATTTAAATAATGATTTGTGAGTAAACAGCTTAATTTTATTCGTTAAATAGTCCTAACAAATTCCACTCTTGATTTCCAAATTCTCCAGATAAATTCACTCCTCACTTCGTCAGTCGTGAATTTATCGATAATTTGGAAATCACTCGTGGCATTACTTATGATAGTTTCTATTGTATTTTTGGACCTTGGAACATATTCCTTATATACTCAAAGAAATTACCATTCCATGTTCACAGTTTCTGTATTCACGGCATATTTACGGAACATATCCCCCGCGAATAAGGAGATTTTACTGTACACTAAAAAATCACTTTGAAAGTATCCAACGATCTGTTCTCCTTTCAACTAAAGAATAGATTGCTATAAATAAAGTCTACGGGAGCTTGTAATTGGCTCTGGATCTCAATACAACTTATAATTATTTCTAGAGCTAATTAGAAGTTCCGAGATCTACTAACACATTGGCACTATCGAACCCGGAGGTTCGTGGCAGCGCGGTCATAAGCTCTCCATATATCCCTCTCATGAGTTAAATGTTTTCCAATCATCCCCTGTTTAATTTACTTCCATCGAATCATGTTTAATGTTATTGTTCCACCTCATTCGTGGCAAACCTATTGGACGCCTTCCGTCTAGTTTCCATTCCCCTCTTTCTTTCCCCATTTGTGCCATCTTTTCATGTCCCTCCTTCATTACCTCTTCGTACCACATTTTCTACCCATCGCGGTCTACGAGACCTTACTGTTCTTATTACATCTGTTTTCTGATAAATATTGTGTAGCTTACTGTCTGTTCATCAATACTTGGTCCAAAAGCATTTTCCTAACAACTTTCATCTCAATTACTCATATCCCTTCTCCTACCTTAAAGTAAGAGTCCATGTTTGACATCCATATAACTATTACCCATCCAAGTGTTTTGCGCAGGCGGATAATATGTTAACTAACAAACTGTCTTTCTCTTTCTATTCGTTACTATGTTGCCACTTCCTGTCCTTTGTATTATGTTGTTTGATTGGCAGGTAGAGAGCTGACAAATACTATGTATTTTTATATTTGGTTCGTCTTCCGGGCTTATAGGCCGTGGTCTGGTTGTCTTCTTACTCGACGTTTCGTCTACTGCTGCGGTAGACCTCATCAGGAGATACTGCGTGCTCTCTGTGAACTCCTCAACAGTCGGCAGCAGACTGGCTGGTGGTTGGAAACTGTCTCTCTTTTTATAGCTAAACCCTGGGTGGTGGGGAGGTTTTCTGCGTTTGCTGTTGTGCCGATTGCAGAAGTCATAGGCTTCGTTGTTGTGTTATGCAGTGCTGGGATCCAAATTTTGTTTATCTTCATGGTTTCTTCTTTTTTGTTGAAGGAATTTTTATGTTTATATATTTCAATGGCTTCTCTGTATAGTCTGGTGTAGTAATGTGATGAAATATATAAACATAAAAATTCCTTCAACAAAAAAGAAGAAACCATGAAGATAAACAAAATTTGGATCCCAGCACTGCATAACACAACAACGAAGCCTATGACTTCTGCAATCGGCACAACAGCAAACGCAGAAAACCCCCCCCACCACCCAGGGTTTAGCTATAAAAAGAGAGACAGTTTCCAAGGCTAAGGAACAAAACCCCTACTGAATAAACACAATGGTGTTTGGCCGCCAAGGGACCTCAACTGGTTCCCAAAAAGCGGCACACTGGGCAATGCTAGTCATTGCCACAAAACAGTCAGTCAGTCAGTCAACCACCAGCCAGTCTGCAGCCGACTGTTGAGGAGTTCACAGAGAGCACGCAGTATCTCCTGATGAGGTCTACCGCAGCAGTAGACGAAACGTCGAGTAAGAAGACAACCAGACCACGGCCTATAAGCCCGGAAGACGAACCAAATATGGATCAAGACGCCGGCCGTGAAAGCCTACAATTAACTATGTATTTTAATGATCCGTCGTTCTGCGCGGTCAGTGGCAGAATGACTAACTTGACAACCCTGTTAATTTTGGGGTTAAGTATAGGAATGAGCTATCCCTTCCTTGCCCTTCTCATTACATGTTGCCACTTGTGATTTATTGTGAGGCTGGTAACAGAGAGACGACAAATACTGTGATTTTAAATGATCCGACCGCTAGAGCGTTCCGTGCTTAAATCACTAATTTGACAACCCTGTTAAGAACTTTCACACGTGTTTACAGATTCTCCCCCCACATTTGAAGTTGAAAAATTTCAATACGTGATCGGATGTACAGTTTTCTCCTACATCCCTTCCACAGATTCAGTAGATCGGCGACACTAGCGCTAAAACTCTTCCCGTCCGCCCGTGAACAGTTAACTTGGATGTGTAATAGAATACGATTTTTGAGATATAACAGTTCCTGTAATGTGTAATATCGTGCGTTTCCAGAATTAAACCTACGCTTAAATCCTATCTCCAACTCATTCCTGTTTGCAGGATTATTCCTAAGTATTTTAATTCTGCCACTCCTTGAAAGTTTTCCTCATTTGTTATTAAAAATACATGTGGTTTTATTTACACGTATTTTAGTCTTTATATGGAAGGAATATACCCAGTAAGACTAAATATAACAATTGTTTTAATATATTTTTTTTAAATGCGCAATAAGGTACTACTTAGGCTAATATTGAAAGTGGAAATTATTTGTTTCCTATATTTTTATTTAAATGGCAAACTCTCTGTACGGAGCAAATGAACTCCACGCTTGAGTAAGGGCGGAATGGAGTGAGGCGGAACGCGGCGCGAACGGCAGGTAGAGAGGTTTATCCAATCTACCAATTCATAAGTTCTATTATTTGCACATAGTTTTGGCTCTGGATTTTAGTACCTTGAAGTTAAAACGGTACATAATTTTTTGGACTCGGCTTTGGTATATCGCATCGCATCTCTGTAAGAAATTTCTAGGTAGGTTTTCGGCTTCCAATTCGAAACAATTCCTTTTTCATCTGCAAAATAATCTCAATTGTATCCTATCGTTAAGAAATATAATAAAACCATATTCGCTAATCTACTCCATGTCGTGACAGGCCTAGAAGAGAGGCCTACCAGCCGACAGCTGGCCTCACATGCATTTGTCATTTATAGAGGTAGATGATCATCTATCTATTGGTCAACATGTCGAGTCCCCCATTCATTACAGCTGGGTTTCTCAACTTGTAGATTAGCATGTATTGCATTAAGTATCCTTTCTCCTTGATGAAACCTTACGTTTCCTTTGATATTTTATTCAATTTTTAATATAAAAACATTTTATTCTTTAATTCATAAAATATGTTGATACCAAATATGTTATTGAACTTCTCGTGTAGACTAAGAGCTTATCAAGTTGGAAGACCAAGAAAAAGATGGGACGAAATCTTAAATGAGGACGGAACAGGTCGAAAGGCTATAACCTGTGGAGGAGGAAGAGGAAGAAGAAGAATAATATTTCAATATTCTGTACAAAATGTGATTTGCAATTCTATAATCATCAAGTTGGAAGACCAAGAAAAAGATGGGACGAAATGTTAAATGAGGACGGAACGGGTCGAAAGGCTATAACCTGTGGAGAAGGAAGAAGAAGAATAATTATATTTCAATATTCTGTACAAAATGTGATTTGAAATTCTATAATCATCAAGTTGGAAGACCAAGAAAAAGATGGGACGAAATGTTAAATGAGGACGGAACAGGTCGAAAGGCTATAACCTGTGGAGGAGGAAGAGGAAGAAGAAGAATTATATTTCAATATTCTGTACAAAATGTGATTTGCAATTCTATAATCATCAAGTTGGAAGACCAAGAAAAAGATGGGACGAAATGTTAAATGAGGACGGAACAGGTCGAAAGGCTATAACCTGTGGAGAAGGAAGAGTAAGAAGAAGAATTATATTTCAATATTCTGTACAAAATGTGATTTGCAATTCTATAATCATCAAGTTGGAAGACCAAGAAAAAGATGGGACGAAATGTTAAATGAGGACGGAACAGGTCGAAAGGCTATAACCTGTGGAGGAGGAAGAGGAAGAAGAAGAATAATTATATTTCAATATTCTGTACAAAATGGGATTTGCAATTCTATAATCATCAAGTTGGAAGACCAAGAAAAAGATGGGACGAGATGTTAAATGAGGACGGAACAGGTCGAAAGGCTATAACCTGTGGAGGAGGAAGAGGAAGAAGAAGAATTATATTTCAATATTCTGTACAAAATGTGATTTGCAATTCTATAATCATCAAGTTGGAAGACCAAGAAAAAGATGGGACGAAATGTAGAATGAGGACGGAACAGGTCGAAAGGCTATAACCTGTGGAGGAGGAAGAGGAAGAAGAAGAATAATTATATTTCAATATTCTGTACAAAATGTGATTTGCAATTCTATAATCATCAAGTTGGAAGACCAAGAAAAAGATGGGACGAAATGTTAAATGAGGACGGAACAGGTCGAAAGGCTATAACCTGTGGAGGCGGAGAGGAAGAAGAAGAAGAAGAATTATATTTCAATATTCTGTACAAAATGTGATTTGCAATTCTATAATCATCAAGTTGGAAGACCAAGAAAAAGATGGGACGAAATGTTAAATGAGGACGGAACAGGTCGAAAGGCTATAACCTGTGGAGGAGGAAGAGGAAGAAGAAGAATAATTATATTTCAATATTCTGTACAAAATGGGATTTGCAATTCTATAATCATCAAGTTGGAACACCACGAAAAAGATGGGACGAAATGTTAAATGAGGACGGAACAGGTCGAAAGGCTATAACCTGTGGAGGAGGAAGAGGAAGAAGAAGAATAATTATATTTCAATATTCTGTACAAAATTTGATTTGCAATTCTATAATCATCAAGTTGGAAGACCAAGAAAAAGATGGGACGAAATGTTAAATGAGGACGGAACAGGTCGAAAGGCTATAACCTGTGGAGGAGGAAGAGGAAGAAGAAGAATAATTATATTTCAATATTCTGTACAAAATGTGATTTGCAATTCTATAATCAAGTTGGAAGACCAAGAAAAAGATGGGACGAAATGTTAAATGAGGACGGAACAGGTCGAAAGGCTATAACCTGTGGAGGAGGAAGAGGAAGAAGAAGAATAATTATATTTCAATATTCTGTACAAAATGTGATTTGCAATTCTATAATCATCAAGTTGGAAGACCAAGAAAAAGATGGGACGAAATGTTAAATGAGGACGGAACAGGTCGAAAGGCTATAACCTGTGGAGGAGGAAGAGGAAGAAGGAGAATAATTATATTTCAATATTCTGTACAAAATGTGATTTGCAATTCTATAATCATCAAGTTGGAAGACCAAGAAAAAGATGGGACGAAATGTTAAATGAGGACGGAACAGGTCGAAAGGCTATAACCTGTGGAGGAGGAAGAGTAAGAAGAAGAATTATATTTCAATATTCTGTACAAAATGTGATTTGCAATTCTATAATCATCAAGTTGGAAGACCAAGAAAAAGATGGGACGAAATGTTAAATGAGGACGGAACAGGTCGAAAGGCTATAACCTGTGGAGGAGGAAGAGTAAGAATAAGAATTATATTTCAATATTCTGTACAAAATGTGATTTGCAATTCTATAATCATCAAGTAGGAAGACCAAGAAAAAGATGGGACGAAATGTTAAATGAGGACGGAACGGGTCGAAAGGCTATAACCTGTGGAGGAGGAAGAAGAAGAATAATTATATTTCAATATTCTGTACAAAATGTGATTTGAAATTCTATAATCATCAAGTTGGAAGACCAAGAAAAAGATTGGACGAAATGTTAAATGACAAAGGAAAAGGTCGAATGGCTATAACCTGTGGAGGAGGAAGAAGAAGAATAATTATATTTCAATATTGTGTACAAAATGTGATTTGCAATTCTATAATCATCAAGTTGGAAGACCAAGAAAAAGATGGGACGAAATGTAGAATGAGGACGGAACAGGTCGAAAGGCTATAACCTGTGGAGGAGGAAGAGGAAGAAGAAGAATTATATTTCAATATTCTGTACAAAATGTGATTTGCAATTCTATAATCATCAAGTTGGAAGACCAAGAAAAAGATGGGACGAAATGTTAAATGAGGACGGAACAGGTCGAAAGGCTATAACCTGTGGAGGAGGAAGAGTAAGAAGAAGAATTATATTTCAATATTCTGTACAAAATGTGATTTGCAATTCTATAATCATCAAGTTGGAAGACCAAGAAAAAGATGGGACGAAATGTTAAATGACAAAGGAAAAGGTCGAAAGGCTATAACCTGTGGAGGAGGAAGAGGAAGAAGAAGAATTATATTTCAATATTCTGTACAAAATGTGATTTGAAATTCTATAATCATCAAGTTGGAAGACCAAGAAAAAGATTGGACGAAATGTTAAATGACAAAGGAAAAGGTCGAAAGGCTATAACCTGTGGAGGAGGAAGAAGAAGAATAATTATATTTCAATATTCTGTACAAAATGTGATTTGCAATTCTATAATCATCAAGTTGGAAGACCAAGAAAAAGATGGGACGAAATGTTAAATGAGGACGGAACAGGTCGAAAGGCTATAACCTGTGGAGGAGGAAGGGTAAGAAGAAGAATTATATTTCAATATTCTGTACAAAATGTGATTTGCAATTCTATAATCATCAAGTTGGAAGACCAAGAAGAAGATGGGACGAAATGTTAAATGAGGACGGAACAGGTCGAAAGGCTATAACCTGTGGAGGAGGAAGAGGAAGAAGAATAATAATTATATTTCAATATTCTGTACAAAATGTGATTTGCAATTCTATAATCATCAAGTTGGAAGACCAAGAAAAAGATGGGACGAAATGTTAAATGAGGACGGAACAGGTCGAAAGGCTATAACCTGTGGAGGCGGAAGAGGAAGAAGAAGA
Source organism: Diploptera punctata (assembly GCA_030220185.1). NCBI lineage: Eukaryota > Metazoa > Arthropoda > Insecta > Blattodea > Blaberidae > Diploptera > Diploptera punctata. The sequence goes on along the minus strand of JASPKZ010007939.1, from coordinate 173,073 downwards.
AGAATTATATTTCAATATTCTGTACAAAATGTGATTTGCAATTCTATAATCATCAAGTTGGAAGACCAAGAAAAAGATGGGACGAAATGTTAAATGAGGACGGAACAGTTCGAAAGGCTATAACCTGTGGAGGCGGAAGAGGAAGAAGAAGAATAATTATATTTCAATATTCTGTACAAAATGTGATTTGCAATTCTATAATCATCAAGTTGGAAGACCAAGAAAAAGATGGGACGAAATGTTAAATGACAACGGAACAGGTCGAAAGGCTATAACCTGTGGAGGAGGAAGAGGAAGAAGAAGAATTATATTTCAATATTCTGTACAAAATGTGATTTGCAATTATATAATCAAGTTGGAAGACCAAGAAAAAGATTGGACGAAATGTTAAATGAGGACGGAACAGGTCGAAAGGCTATAACCTGTGGAGGAGGAAGGGGAAGAAGAAGAATAATTATATTTCAATATTCTGTACAAAATGTGATTTGCAATTCTATAATCAAGTTGGAAGACCAAGAAAAAGATGGGACGAAATTTAAATGAGGACGGAACAGGTCGAAAGGCTATAACCTGTGGAGGAGGAAGAGGAAGAAGAAGAATAATTATATTTCAATATTCTGTACAAAATGTGATTTGCAATTCTATAATCAAGTTGGAAGACCAAGAAAAAGACGGGACGAAATGTTAAATGAGGACGGAACAGGTCGAAAGGCTATAACCTGTGGAGGAGAAAGAGGAAGAAGAAGAATTATATTTCAATATTCTGTACAAAATGTGATTTGCAATTCTATAATCAAGTTGGAAGACCAAGAAAAAGATGGGACGAAATGTTAAATGAGGACGGAACAGGTCGAAAGGCTATAACCTGTGGAGGAGGAAGAGGAAGAAGAATAATTATATTTCAATATTCTGTACAAAATGTGATTTGCAATTCTATAATCATCAAGTTGGAAGACCAAGAAAAAGATGGGACGAAATGTTAAATGAGGACGGAACAGGTCGAAAGGCTATAACCTGTGGAGGAGGAAGAGGAAGAAGAAGAATTATATTTCAATATTCTGTACAAAATGTGATTTGCAATTCTATAATCAAGTTGGAAGACCAAGAAAAAGATGGGACGAAATGTTAAATGAGGACGGAACAGGTCGAAAGTCTATAACCTGTGGAGGAGGAAGAGGAAGAAGAAGAATAATTACATTTCAATATTCTGTACAAAATGTGATTTGCAATTCTATAATCATCAAGTTGGAAGACCAAGAAAAAGATGGGACGAAATATTAAATGAGGACGGAACAGGTCGAAAGGCTATAACCTGTGGAGGAGGAAGAGGAAGAAGAAGAATTATATTTCAATATTCTGTACAAAATGTGATTTGCAATTCTATAATCATCAAGTTGGAAGACCAAGAAAAAGATGGGACGAAATGTTAAATGAGGACGGAACAGGTCGAAAGGCTATAACCTGTGGAGGAGGAAGAGGAAGAAGAAGAATAATTATATTTCAATATTCTGTACAAAATGTGATTTGCAATTCTATAATCATCAAGTTGGAAGACCAAGAAAAAGATGGGACGAAATGTTAAATGAGGACGGAACAGGTCGAAAGGCTATAACCTCTGGAGGCGGAAGAGGAAGAAGAAGAAGAATTATATTTCAATATTCTGTACAAAATGTGATTTGCAATTCTATAATCATCAAGTTGGAAGACCAAGAAAAAGATGGGACGAAATGTTAAATGAGGACGGAACAGGTCGAAAGGCTATAACCTGTGGAGGAGGAAGAGGAAGAAGAAGAATAATTATATTTCAATATTCTGTACAAAATGGGATTTGCAATTCTATAATCATCAAGTTGGAAGACCAAGAAAAAGATGGGACGAAATGTTAAATGAGGACGGAACAGGTCGAAAGGCTATAACCTGTGGAGGAGGAAGAGGAAGGAGAAGAATAATTATATTTCAATATTCTGTACAAAATTTGATTTGCAATTCTATAATCATCAAGTTGGAAGACCAAGAAAAAGATGGGACGAAATGTTAAATGAGGACGGAACAGGTCGAAAGGCTATAACCTGTGGAGGAGGAAGAGGAAGAAGAAGAATAATTATATTTCAATATTCTGTAGAAAATGTGATTTGCAATTCTATAATCAAGTTGGAAGACCAAGAAAAAGATGGGACGAAATGTTAAATGAGGACGGAACAGGTCGAAAGGCTATAACCTGTGGAAGAGAAGAGGAAGAAGAAGAATAATTATATTTCAATATTCTTACAAAATGTGATTTGCAATTCTATAATCATCAAGTTGGAAGACCAAGAAAAAGATGGGACGAAATGTTAAATGAGGACGGAACAGGTCGAAAGGCTATAACCTGTGGAGGCGGAAGAGGAAGAAGAAGAATAATTATATTTCAATATTCTGTACAAAATGTGATTTGCAATTCTATAATCATCAAGTTGGAAGACCAAGAAAAAGATGGGACGAAATGTTAAATGACAACGGAACAGGTCGAAAGGCTATAACCTGTGGAGGAGGAAGAGGAAGAAGAAGAATTATATTTCAATATTCTGTACAAAATGTGATTTGCAATTCTATAATCATCAAGTTGGAAGACCAAGAAAAAGATGGGACGAAATGTTAAATGACAACGGAACAGGTCGAAAGGCTATAACCTGTGGAGGAGGAAGAGGAAGAAGAAGAATTATATTTCAATATTCTGTACAAAATGTGATTTGCAATTCTATAATCATCAAGTTGGAAGACCAAGAAAAAGATGGGACGAAATGTTAAATGAGGACGGAACAGGTCGAAAGGCTATAACCTGTGGAGGCGGAAGAGGAAGAAGAAGAAGAATTATATTTCAATATTCTGTACAAAATGTGATTTGCAATTCTATAATCATCAAGTTGGAAGACCAAGAAAAAGATGGGACGAAATGTTAAATGAGGACGGAACAGTTCGAAAGGCTATAACCTGTGGAGGCGGAAGAGGAAGAAGAAGAATAATTATATTTCAATATTCTGTACAAAATGTGATTTGCAATTCTATAATCATCAAGTTGGAAGACCAAGAAAAAGATGGGACGAAATGTTAAATGACAACGGAACAGGTCGAAAGGCTATAACCTGTGGAGGAGGAAGAGGAAGAAGAAGAATTATATTTCAATATTCTGTACAAATGTGATTTGCAATTCTATAATCAAGTTGGAAGACCAAGAAAAAGATTGGACGAAATGTTAAATGAGGACGGAACAGGTCGAAAGGCTATAAACCTGTGGAGGAGGAAGGGGAAGAAGAAGAATAATTATATTTCAATATTCTGTACAAATGTGATTTGCAATTCTATAATCAAGTTGGAAGACCAAGAAAAAGATGGGACGAAATGTTAATGAGGACGGAACAGGTCGAAAGGCTATAACCTGTGGAGGAGGAAGAGGAAGAAGAAGAATAATTATATTTCAATATTCTGTACAAAATGTGATTTGCAATTCTATATCAAGTTGGAAGACCAAGAAAAAGACGGGACGAAATGTTAAATGAGGACGGAACAGGTCGAAAGGCTATAACCTGTGGAGGAGAAAGAGGAAGAAGAAGAATTATATTTCAATATTCTGTACAAAATGTGATTTGCAATTCTATAATCAAGTTGGAAGACCAAGAAAAAGATGGGACGAAATGTTAAATGAGGACGGAACAGGTCGAAAGGCTATAACCTGTGGAGGAGGAAGAGGAAGAAGAATAATTATATTTCAATATTCTGTACAAAATGTGATTTGCAATTCTATAATCATCAAGTTGGAAGACCAAGAAAAGATGGGACGAAATGTTAAATGAGGACGGAACAGGTCGAAAGGCTATAAACCTGTGGAGGAGGAAGAGGAAGAAGAAGAATTATATTTCAATATTCTGTACAAAATGTGATTTGCAATTCTATAATCAAGTTGGAAGACCAAGAAAAAGATGGGACGAAATGTTAAATGACAACGGAACAGGTCGAAAGTCTATAACCTGTGGAGGAGGAAGAGGAAGAAGAAGAATAATTACATTTCAATATTCTGTACAAAATGTGATTTGCAATTCTATAATCATCAAGTTGGAAGACCAAGAAAAAGATGGGACGAAATGTTAAATGAGGACGGAACAGGTCGAAAGGCTATAACCTGTGGAGGAGGAAGAGGAAGAATAAGAATTATATTTCAATATTCTGTACAAAATGTGATTTGCAATTCTATAATCATCAAGTTGGAAGACCAAGAAAAAGATGGGACGAAATGTTAAATGAGGACGGAACAGGTCGAAAGGCTATAACCTGTGGAGGAGGAAGAGGAAGAAGAATAATTATATTTCAATATTCTGTACAAAATGTGATTTGCAATTCTATAATCATCAAGTTGGAAGACCAAGAAAAAGATGGGACGAAATGTTAAATGAGGACGGAACAGGTCGAAAGGCTATAACCTGTGGAGGAGGAAGAGGAAGAAGAAGAATTATATTTCAATATTCTGTACAAAATGTGATTTGCAATTCTATAATCATCAAGTTGGAAGACCAAGAAAAAGATGGGACGAAATGTTAAATGACAACGGAACAGGTCGAAAGGCTATAACCTGTGGAGGAGGAAGAGGAAGAAGAAGAATTATATTTCAATATTCTGTACAAAATGTGATTTGCAATTCTATAATCATCAAGTTGGAAGACCAAGAAAAAGATGGGACGAAATGTTAAATGAGGACGGAACAGGTCGAAAGGCTATAACCTGTGGAGGCGGAAGAGGAAGAAGAAGAAGAATTATATTTCAATATTCTGTACAAAATGTGATTTGCAATTCTATAATCATCAAGTTGGAAGACCAAGAAAAAGATGGGACGAAATGTTAAATGAGAACGGAACAGTTCGAAAGGCTATAACCTGTGGAGGCGGAAGAGGAAGAAGAAGAATAATTATATTTCAATATTCTGTACAAAATGTGATTTGCAATTCTATAATCATCAAGTTGGAAGACCAAGAAAAAGATGGGACGAAATGTTAAATGAGGACGGAACAGGTCGAAAGGCTATAACCTGTGGAGGAGGAAGAGGAAAAAGAAGAATTATATTTCAATATTCTGTACAAAATGTGATTTGCAATTCTATAATCAAGTTGGAAGACCAAGAAAAAGATTGGACGAAATGTTAAATGAGGACGGAACAGGTCGAAAGGCTATAACTTGTGGAGGAGGAAGAGAAAGAAGAATAATTATATTTCAATATTCTGTACAAAATGTGATTTGCAATTCTATAATCATCAAGTTGGAAGACCAAGAAAAAGATGGGACGAAATGTTAAATGAGGACGGAACAGGTCGAAAGGCTATAACCTGTGGAGGAGGAAGAGGAAGAAGAAGAATAATTACATTTCAATATTCTGTACAAAATGTGATTTGCAATTCTATAATCAAGTTGGAAGACCAAGAAAAAGATGGGACGAAATGTTAAATGAGGACGGAACAGGTCGAAAGGCTATAACCTGTGGAGGAGGAAGAGGAAGAAGAAGAATTATATTTCAATATTCTGTACAAAATGTGATTTGCAATTCTATAATCATCAAGTTGGAAGACCAAGAAAAAGATGGGACGAAATGTTAAATGAGGACGGAAGAGGTCGAAAGGCTATAACTTGTTGGAGGAGGAAGAGAAAGAAGAATAATTATATTTCAATATTCTGTACAAATGTGATTTGCAATTCTATAATCATCAAGTTGGAAGACCAAGAAAAAGATGGGACGAAATGTTAAATGAGGACGGAACAGGTCGAAAGGCTATAACCTGTGGAGGAGGAAGAAGAAGAAGAAGAATTATATTTCAATATTGTGTACAAAATGTGATTTGCAATTCTATAATCATCAAGTTGGAAGACCAAGAAAAAGATGGGACGAAATGTTAAATGACAACGGAACAGGTCGAAAGGCTATAACCTGTGGAGGAGGAAGAAAGAAGAAGAAGAAATTATATTTCAATATTCTGTACAAAATGTGATTTGCAATTCTATAATCATCAAGTTGGAAGACCAAGAAAAAGATGGGACGAAATGTTAAATGAGGACGGAACAGGTCGAAAGGCTATAACCTGTGGAGGAGGAAGAAGAAGAAGAAGAATTATATTTCAATATTGTGTACAAAATGTGATTTGCAATTCTATAATCATCAAGTTGGAAGAACCAAGAAAAAGATGGGACGAAATGTTAAATGAGGACGGAACAGGTCGAAAGGCTATAACCTGTGGAGGAGGAAGAAGAAGAAGAAGAATTATATTTCAATATTGTGTACAAAATGTGATTTGCAATTCTATAATCATCAAGTTGGAAGACCAAGAAAAAGATGGGACGAAATGTTAAATGAGGACGGAACAGGTCGAAAGGCTATAACCTGTGGAGGAGGAAGAAGAAGAAGAAGAATTATATTTCAATATTGTGTACAAAATGTGATTTGCAATTCTATAATCATCAAGTTGGAAGACCAAGAAAAAGATGGGACGAAATGTTAAATGACAACGGAACAGGTCGAAAGGCTATAACCTGTGGAGGAGGAAGAAGAAGAAGAAGAATTATATTTCAATATTCTGTACAAAATGTGATTTACAATTCTATAATCATCAAGTTGGAAGACCAAGAAAAAGATGGGACGAAATGTTAAATGAGGACGGAACAGGTCGAAAGGCTATAACCTGTGGAGGAGGAAGAAGAAGAAGAAGAATTATATTTCAATATTGTGTACAAAATGTGATTTGCAATTCTATAATCATCAAGTTGGAAGACCAAGAAAAAGATGGGACGAAATGTTAAATGAGGACGGAACAGGTCGAAAGGCTATAACCTGTGGAGGAGGAAGAGGAAGAAGAAGAAGAATTATATTTCAATATTCTGTACAAAATGTGATTTACAATTCTATAATCATCAAGTTGGAAGACCAAGAAAAAGATGGGACGAAATGTTAAATGACAACGGAACAGGTCGAAAGGCTATAACCTGTGGAGGAGGAAGAGGAAGAAGAATAATTATATTTCAATATTCTGTACAAAATGTGATTTGCAATTCTATAATCATCAAGTTGGAAGACCAAGAAAAAGATGGGACGAAATGTTAAATGAGGACGGAACAGGTCGAAAGGCTATAACCTGTGGAGGAGGAAGAGGAAGAAGAAGAATTATATTTCAATATTCTGTACAAAATGTGATTTGCAATTCTATAATCATCAAGTTGGAAGACCAAGAAAAAGATGGGACGAAATGTTAAATGAGGACGGAAGAGGTCGAAAGGCTATAACTTGTGGAGGAGGAAGAGAAAGAAGAATAATTATATTTCAATATTCTGTACAAAATGTGATTTGCAATTCTATAATCATCAAGTTGGAAGACCAAGAAAAAGATGGGACGAAATGTTAAATGAGGACGGAACAGGTCGAAAGGCTATAACCTGTGGAGGAGGAAGAAGAAGAAGAAGAATTATATTTCAATATTGTGTACAAAATGTGATTTGCAATTCTATAATCATCAAGTTGGAAGACCAAGAAAAAGATGGGACGAAATGTTAAATGACAACGGAACAGGTCGAAAGGCTATAACCTGTGGAGGAGGAAGAAGAAGAAGAAGAATTATATTTCAATATTCTGTACAAAATGTGATTTGCAATTCTATAATCATCAAGTTGGAAGACCAAGAAAAAGATGGGACGAAATGTTAAATGAGGACGGAACAGGTCGAAAGGCTATAACCTGTGGAGGAGGAAGAAGAAGAAGAAGAAGATTATATTTCAATATTGTGTACAAAATGTGATTTGCAATTCTATAATCATCAAGTTGGAAGACCAAGAAAAAGATGGGACGAAATGTTAAATGAGGACGGAACAGGTCGAAAGGCTATAACCTGTGGAGGAGGAAGAAGAAGAAGAAGAATTATATTTCAATATTGTGTACAAAATGTGATTTGCAATTCTATAATCATCAAGTTGGAAGACCAAGAAAAAGATGGGACGAAATGTTAAATGAGGACGGAACAGGTCGAAAGGCTATAACCTGTGGAGGAGGAAGAAGAAGAAGAAGAATTATATTTCAATATTGTGTACAAAATGTGATTTGCAATTCTATAATCATCAAGTTGGAAGACCAAGAAAAAGATGGGACGAAATGTTAAATGACAACGGAACAGGTCGAAAGGCTATAACCTGTGGAGGAGGAAGAAGAAGAAGAAGAATTATATTTCAATATTCTGTACAAAATGTGATTTGCAATTCTATAATCATCAAGTTGGAAGACCAAGAAAAAGATGGGACGAAATGTTAAATGAGGACGGAACAGGTCGAAAGGCTATAACCTGTGGAGGAGGAAGAGGAAGAAGAAGAATTATATTTCAATATTCTGTACAAAATGTGATTTACAATTCTATAATCATCAAGTTGGAAGACCAAGAAAAAGATGGGACGAAATGTTAAATGACAACGGAACAGGTCGAAAGGCTATAACCTGTGGAGGAGGAAGAGGAAGAAGAAGAATTATATTTCAATATTCTGTACAAAATGTGATTTGCAATTCTATAATCATCAAGTTGGAAGACCAAGAAAAAGATGGGACGAAATGTTAAATGACAACGGAACAGGTCGAAAGGCTATAACCTGTGGAGGAGGAAGAGGAAGAAGAATAATTATATTTCAATATTCTGTACAAAATGTGATTTGCAATTCTATAACATGGGGGATGTGGCTTTATTTCCTTACCGCAAAAAATAACCGAATAATTACGTCGAACTTAAATGGGCTCGAACCAAGTAACCTCAGTTTTGAAGTGGATACACATCTAGTTCAACGAAAGTGATTGTAGACTCGTTCATTTCGTCTGCCGCGCTACAAAATATATTTCACTGTTTTATTCAGAGTGGAACGAGCCTAAAGCATGAATGTTATTACACAATTTCAAAGTTTTCGAAATGTAGGCCTACAACTGTAAGTTTTGTAAAATAGACTTCATCCGTCAAAACTTCAGCAATGGAGTAGAAGCAAATTAGTTTGGAACATTGTTCCATTCCATACATTATTATCTAACTTCTCCCACTCGAGCTTAACTCAGGTATTTATTTTTGGTTATTAAAAATTTGTCTTAATATTTATCCGAATGTTTCGACATGTTGATCATAACAATCTGTTAACAAATTAAATTTGTACAATGTCCCTGATGGAAATAGCACTTCTAATGCAATTACAACTTCAATAATAATAATAATAATAATAATAATAATAATAATAATAATAATAATAATAATAATAATAATAATAATAATAATAATAATAATAATAATAATAATAATATTAATTAATATTATAATAATAATATAATATATTATATAATATAAATATAATAATATTATTACTATTATTAAACCAACCACTTTTACTCGGCTCGGAATATTATTGCTAAGATTACGAGTATTGGAGAATAAAGGTCTTAGGAAAATATTTGGACTAAAGAGAGATTAACAGATACGAGAGCTTATGTTCGAGCGGCCATGATCGTACGGGTTCGATAGTGTGAGTGAATTAGTTAGGTGTAACATTTAAGACTAGAGAGGGGCTGAGGTCAAGGGCTCTCCTGGTGCTTCATTATCATTTATCACCCATCATATCATTAGGGTAATGTAACTCCGCAGTGCCCCAACTTAATAAATGTAATACAATCCCGGTGATGCTGGGCGAGAAAGCCAGAAATGTCATAAAAGACAACCAGGTGGCGATGGACAAAAAATAAATAAATAAGACTAGAGAAAATGAATCTCTATCTGTACCTCTACATGGAACATCTCACTATTCCCTGTCCTTCCTTGTTTCAGCCACCCGACTCAGGAATTCCTTACTCTCTTATATGAAAGATTTGTTAGGCTCAAGAACAAGTCAATGCTCACTAAATATATCCTTTGACAATACAATAAATAAAACATTATTTTCAAGCCAATTATTTAATCAAATTATAGGTTAGTGTTATCATTATTTGTATTATTATTATTATTATTATTATTATTATTATTATTATTATTAGTAGTAGTAGTAGTAGTAGTAGTATTATCATTATTATCGTTATTATTATTATTAATTAAATAAAAATAAATCTAGTTTTGTTTGATTTTCATACTTATTAAATAATTCAGTGACAGCTGTTTCTCAAATTCTCAAATAATTTTAATCTCCTTTCCTCCCTTAAAGTAAGAGTCCATGTTTCGCATCCATATAATATAACTGGTACAATAATAGTTTTATATATTTTCAGCTTAACGTTTTTTGAAAGGAGTTGGGACATCAAGAGTCTCTGCAATGCATAATAGCACGCATTTCCAGAATTGAGCCTATGTTTAATTTCTTTGTGCATCTCATTCCTATTTGTGATTATTGTTCCTAGGTATTTTAATTCAGCCACTTCCTCAAAATTTCCCTCATTTGTCATTAGCTGTCCAGTTCCATTATATAATGAATTTCTACGTGTGACCATATATTTAGTTTTATTGATATTTACTTCCAATCCTAATTTCTTAGTGTTACTCAATAGTGTGTGCGTGTTGGCCTTTAGTATCTCCTCGAATCGTTACGTGTGCGGAAAATAATTGTAAGTGATGTTAAAGATTAAACTGTATTTTATTTAAAGAGGCTGAGGGAAGTTAAGACAGGGATTTTCTGAGTGGATTATTGCCGCGTCACCCTGGGGAATTCTGTTGCTAATGGATGGCGAAGACGATGTAACTACAACTCACGTAATTCTCCTATCATCTCTAAACGACATCGATAATCCCACCAATCTATCTTTCTTTAATGTACGATATACCCCTACTTCCCATAAATACCTACAATTTCGCCTTTTGTTCTAAAAAAAGTGTAATAGGTTCCCTTGAGGCAGCGATACTACCGGATACGTGGTAACGCTTGAATTTCAACATACAGAAGGTGACAAATTTAAATTAAAGAAGGACGAATCAAGGGGTATAATAATAATAATAAAATAATATAATAATAGATAATAATAATAATCAAGTCATAATACTACTTTATTTATTCAGGGCGAGTTAGAGGGCCATAAGGCCCTCTCTTCCACCCAACCAGCACAAATAACAAATAAAATTTGACAAATATAGATATACACTATACTAAATTATAAATCAGTTAAAGATACAATAAAGTAGCAGTCGGTGTAAATGTCATGTAAAAACAACATTTTATAGGGTAATAATAATGAGACGAATAATAATACTAATAGTCAATATGATATTAATAATAATACTAATAATAAGAATAATAATAATCATAATAATACTTTATTTATTCTGGCATAGTTAAGGCCATAAGGCCCTCTCTTCCACTCAACCAGCACAAATACAACTAAATATTTGACAAATATAGATATTACACTATAACTAATTTATAAACAGTTAAAGATCCAATAAATGTATCAATGTAATGTACAAACAACATTTTATAAGGGTAATAATAATGATACGATAATAATAATAATAATATCAATATAAATAATAATAATAATAATAATAATACTAATAATAATAATAATAATAATAATAGAAATATTGATAATAATAATAATAATAATACTACATAATAATAATAATAATACTTTATTTATTCTGGCAGAGTTAAGGCCATAAGGCCCTCTCTTCCACTCAACCATGCAAAAATACAAATATAATATGACAAATATAGATATACAATATACTAATTATAAACAGTTTAAAGATACAATCCATGTATCCCGGCACATGTGAAATGTCAATGTACAACCAACGTTTTATAGGGTGTAATAATCCTGATACGATAATAATAATCATATAAATATAATCAGAATAATAATAATAATAATACTTTATTTATTCTGGCAGAGTTAAGAGCCATAAGCCCTCTCTTCCATCCACTCAACCAGCACAAATACAAATAAATATTTGACAAATATAGATATACACTATACTAAGTCTAAACAGTTAAAGATACACTAAATGTAGCAATGTGAAAATGTCATGTACCACACCACATTTTATAGGGTAATAATAATGATACGCTAATCCTCAGCTCATAATAATATATATGCTATTAATAATAATATCATAATAATAATATAATAATAATAACTAATAATCAATAATAATAATAATAATAATAATACTTTATTTATTCTGGCAGAGTTATGGCCATAAGGCCGCTCTCTTCCACTCAACCCGCACAAATCCAAATCAATATTTGACAAATATCGATATACACTATACTAATTATAAACAGTTAAAGATACCATAAATGTAGCACCGTCAATGTACACACAACATTTTATAGGGTAATAATAATGATACGATAATAATAATAATAAAATATAATAAAATAATAATATAATAATAATAATATAATAATAATCTAAATATAATATAATATGATAATAATACTCATAATAATAATACTAATACTAATAATAATCCTTACTATTTATTCTGGCAGAGTTAAGGCCATAAGGCCCCTCTCTTCCCCTTAACCAGCACAAATACAATAAATATTTGACAAATATAGATATACACTATACTCATTATAAACAGTTAAAGATACAATAATTTGGCAATGTTAATGTACAAACAACATTTTATATGGTTAATGCCCAAGATGATACGAATAATAATAATAATATAAATATGATAATAATAATAATAATAATAATAATATATAATAATAATACTTTATTAATTCTTGCATAGTTAAGGCCATACGGCCCTCTCTTCCACTCAACCAGCACAAATACAAATAAATATTTGACAAATAGAGATAAACACTATAACTAATTATAAACAGTTAAAGATCCAATAAATGTAGCAACGTAATGTACAAACAACATTTTATAGGGTAATAATATGAATACTATCAATAATAATAAATAATAATAATAATAAGAATAATAATAATACTAATAATAAAAATAAATATGATACTAATAACAATAATAATAAGTACTAATAATAATAATAATAATACTTTATTTATTCTGGCAGAGTTAAGGCCATTAAGCCCTCTCTTCCACTCAACCAGCACAAATACAAATAAATATTGACAAATATCCGATAGACACTATACTAATTATAACCAGTTAACGATACAATAAGTGGCAATGTAATGTACAAACAACATTTTATAGGGTAATAATAATGATACGATAATAATAATAATATAAATATGATAATAATAATAATAATAATAATAATAATAATAATACTTTATTTATTCTGGCAGCGTTAAGGCCATAAGGCCTCTTCCATTCAACCAGCACAAATACAAATAAATATTCGACAAATATAGATATACACTATACTAATTATAAACAGTTAAAGATACAATAATGTAGCAATGTAAATGTCATGTACAAACAACATTTTATAAGGTAATAACAATAATGATACGATAATAAATATGATACATTATACGGGAAACACCAATTAATATATAGGCCTATATATATATATATATATATATATATATATATAATACACTGGATAATAATGAATTCGAGTTTAGAGCAAATATAAATTTAGATTTCTTTTAAAAGATGCCAATGTCCGGCAGCCCCTTATTTCTTGTGGTAGGGAATTCCAGTTGCGAGAAGTGAAGATGGTATATGACATGGAGTCATTTTTTTTTTTTTTTTTATTATAAGAGTCTTCATATGACAGCATGCTCCACTACAGTTTTCTGCAGTACTACATGCTTTGGTTTAGCAATATTAAAATATCTCTATCATTTTATGTGTGTTGATGTTCCTGACTATGCATTTATAGTGTTATTTACTAGTTCTAATGTGTGAAAATATTTTTCTATTTTCGATTCCTTAAAATATAATTTTGAGTTATTGTGACGCTAAATTGTTCTATTTCGTTGTGGTTGTTATTTGCATTTCAAACAATGCTCTCTGTTAATTATACTTAAGCAAGTTATGGTTCCTCTTGGCACTAACAAGTTATGATTAATATTTACAGTTGCTTGATATTGTTCCTATTAGCACTTACTTAACCCTTAAATTGGCGAAACAATACTTTCTAGTGCCCGTCATTCAAGTGTTTCGGACCGCAAAGAAAATAAAATCATGTAAAAGTAAGTTAATACTGTATTTTTAACGTAATTTGACACAATCTTAGGTAATGTATGATAATTTGTTTTATTTTTACTGTTTAATAAACTATAACAAATAAATTAAATCAATGTTTCTTATAAGATACATTGTAAGTTAAGGGTTAAATTAGTGCATTCTTCATTACTATTCCTAACAAAATATGGTTCCTGTTTACATTTAAATTGACTAATCCTATCAAGCTATAATCTATATTTACACGCTAAGTTAATATTCTATCCATTACTAATCTAAGAAGATATAGCTCCTATTTACACTTAAGTTACGGACTAATTCTAACATTTTATGAGTAATCTACTATTGAAAAATATTTTACTGTCCTTACAAGTTCTAAAAAAATTAGGCTATTAGGTTCCTATTTACACTTATAGCACTGACTAATCCTAACAAGTCATGATCAATATTTACACTTCCTTAAAATAATGTTCTTATCCTAACACTTATTATCTAGTTCTATCACTTTATGATTTACAGTTCCTTAAAGTATACTGTCCAAGTAATGTTCTATTGTAATTTTTTTAAGTCTATGCTATTTGCGAATTTGGTGAATTGTTTAGTATACTTAAAAGCTAATTTACTCTTATTTATGGGCCACCTTTCACTACCTCTATTTACAAAATTTATAAGAGTTTGTCTTTCGTTTTTAAATTCTATACAGTTATATATGACATGGTCCACTGTCTGCTCACCAGCACCGCATGCACACATTGCACTGTCCTTTATCTTGAAGCGATGGAAGTAGGCGTTTATATTCCCGTGTCCGGTCACCAGCGTTGTGAGATTGGGAGATATCTGGATTCTTGTCTGTAGTCTGTCGCTGACTTTCGGGAAGAACGATTTCGTCAAATTCCCATTGGTGGTTGATTGCCATTCCCTTTCCCATTTTTCTTCACTAATGGTTGTCAGGTGTTTCTTCACAGCACTTACTGGAATCCTGTCGTAACTCGTTTGTAGGCCGCCGTCGCACGCTGCTTGCTTCGCTAGGCGATCCGCTATCTCGTTGCCGTAGATTCCAGCATGTGCCTTGACCCAGCTGAATTCCACTGTCCAATTGTCGCCTTCTAGAGATTTCAGCTTATTCCTAATTTCTTCAATTAAATTGTTGCGATTATTTCTGTTCCTTAGGGAGTCTAACGTGATCTTGCTGTCAGTGTAGATTGCCACATTACGTTCGTCAATCGGTATTTCGCTGGTGTTAAGTCCTTTTAAGGTGTCTAGTGCTTTCATGATGGCAAGTTGCTCAGCCTGGTTATTTGAACATTCTTCGTACAACTTAAATTTCAGCTGGTTTGTTAATACATGTTTTTTGAATATAACTATTCCCGATCCAACTCCATCATTGCTTCTGCTTCCATCTGTGTATATTTCATAAGTGTATTCTTTGTTTTCTCTTGTATCCTGGATTTTTATGAATTTTGCCGGATGTGTCCAGTTTTTGTAACTAACTGTCTGATCAACGTTAAGAGTTTCGTATTTGGAACTTCCTCTTATTTGGTGAATAGCCGAAATTTCTTGTATTTTTAGATGTATAGGTGTTAATCCCGTCAGAATGCAGAGAGCTTCGTAGGATGCAGTGCGATATGCCTTTGCCATTCGTATGCTGATCAATCTCTGTACCTGTTTAAACTTTCGGATATTATATTTCTTGTCCAGTGCACTTATCCATACTGGTGCCGCGTACGATAACAGTGGCAGAATTGCACCGTTATAAATTGTGCACAGGGCTTTGTCACTTAAACCCCAGCTTATTTTTGCTGTCTTCGAGAGAGCATTAATAAGTTTTTTGCATCTCTCTGCTACATATTCGATATGCTGGTTGAACGTAAATCTCTTGTCGATTATTATGCCAAGATATTTAATCTGGTCGACCTGTTCTAACTGCTTATTATTTAGAAATATATGTATTTGTTTGTTTTCCCTTCGTTTTCTTCTTGTTATTAGAATAGTTTTTGATTTGCATTCATTGAATTTGGATTTATTGTTGTGGGCCCAGGATGTGATCTTTCTCATTTCAATATTTGCATAATTCTCAGCTTCGAGAACTGATTTTCCCTTTGTTATTACTATCAGGTCGTCTGCAAATGCTATTACTTTAGTATGTTCGGTGTAATCTAATCGAAGTATGGAGTTGTACTGGATGTTCCAGAACCCCGGACCGCAGCAAGATCCTTGTGGGCAGCCTCTCGTTACATTTTTGTCTACTTTAGCATTGTTTACTGCTAATGTAGCTGTTCTTTGGTTAAAATAATTGTTTGCAAGATTATACAAGTTCCTTGGGCACTGGAATTCCCGCAGAGCTTTCATGATCCCCGGCCACCAGGCCGAGTCAAAAGCTCCTTGGATATCCAAGCTTACTAGCACCAAATACATATTTTCTTTTAGATTTTCCTCGATGTATTCTTTTAGTGTCATCGCTGCGTCCACCGTGCTAGTTTGAGGAGTGAAACCGAACTGTTTGTCTGACATTAGGTCTTTTGAGTTGACATGATGCATAATTCTGTTTATTAACAACTTCTCCAGTACTTTTCCTCCTGTGTTTAGGAGGCTTATTGGACGGAATTTAGTAACCTCCTGGTAATACTCTTTTCCTGGCTTTATGATAGGAATTAATCTTGCTTTCTTCCACTGTTGGGGAAAATTACCTCTCCTGAGACAGTTATTGTATATCGCTGTTACAAAGCTTGGTAGGATGTTCATAACTTGAAGTAAAATTCTGCTCGTAAATCCGTCTTCTCCTGGGGATTTATTTGGGTCCATATTTTCTAAAATGTGTGCTATTTCTTGTTGGGTAAAATCGGAATCATCTTCAGTTTCCACGGGACGTTTATTATCTTCTCTGACTAGCTTGTGGTAGTTGTTGTCCGCTGTCTCGTCATCGTCTGGTGCAAAATGATCTATCATATGCTGCAGTGTTTCTTGTAGGTCGGACGTATGAGAGCCGTCTGCTTTCTTTAGAGTAGTTAAAGGTGTTGCGTTTCTGGCTTTTCCAGACACTATGCGGTAGACTGCGTTCCATGGGTTGTTTGACGGAGTCAAACTACAGTAGTTTTTTCCAAGACATAATTTTTTCCTTTGTAATAGTTCTTTCATATTTTCTTTTGGCTTCTAAATATTGATGCTTTCGTTGTTCTCTCAGCTCTTCGTTGTTTCTAGTTCTCTGATATCTCCTTCTTGTAGCATTCGCTCTTTTCCGCAATATGGTTAATTCTTCTGTCCACCATGGGAGAGATTTATTCCGGTGTAACTTTTGTGCTCTGTTTGATATTCTGAAGTGCCTACTGCATGCCGCTGTGATGATATCTTCAAACTCCCTGACTAGTTTTTGTGAGTCCGGTTCTTCCCTAGCTATGCTGCTCAGCCCCTTGTCCAGTTCTTCAACAGTGTCCATAATCGTTTTGTTTAGTAATCTTTCTGAAAACATTCTTATGATGTCATTACTGAAGTTCTCAAGTCTGTTTTCTTTTACTATATATTTTATTCCTTGAAAATTGTTGGAAGTATTCGCGTTATTTTTAGATATGTTGAATGTAATAAATCGGTGATCAGAGCAACTCTCTTCTTCCTCACACTTCCACTCGCTCACCATGGTTACTAACCGGTCATTAGTTATGGTGAGGTCGTTATTGCTCTTTCCTGTTGCACTCTCGAAAGTTGTATATTCACTAGATTCATTCATAACATACAGCCGCTTTGAACTCAGATATTCTTCTACTTTTCTGCCTCTAGTGTTGGTGATAGTATCATGCCACATTATTGACCTAGAATTACTGTCCACGCCTACTATTATTCCATCCTCCTTCCTCGTAACTTCTAGTATATGGTCCAGCTTAATGAAATCATCATTAATATCTGCTCTGATATCCATATACATACTAACTACATTGAATTTTAATTTATTGTATAAAATTTCGACAACTACGGCATCTTCGTCAGATATTTGGTTTATTAGTACAGCATCTATTTGTCTATTTGCTACGACAACGGCTGCCCTAATCCTATTTTCTCCTTTAGAAAAGGTCCTATACTTCCTGGAAATTCTAGCCACTTTGTTCTGGATAACATATGGTTCCTGAATGAAGATTATGTCAATATTGTGTGATTCTATCATATGCATGAGATTACTAGTAGCCGCCTTGGAATGTTTTAAATTTATTTGAAGGCATTTAATGTGTGTTTTCCCTCTGAGCTTAATGGTTTGACTAGCATTGCAACTGTGATTGGTTGAACCTGCCATTTTAATATTCAGTGTTTTGTTTATATTTCTTTAGCATTGCTAGCATGCATGGGCAGTTTTTGTCGAGGGATGAGTGGCATTCGTTTACTTGTTCTCTATTGAATTTGTTATGAGTCAC
Source organism: Diploptera punctata (assembly GCA_030220185.1). Lineage (NCBI taxonomy): Eukaryota > Metazoa > Arthropoda > Insecta > Blattodea > Blaberidae > Diploptera > Diploptera punctata. The sequence continues at coordinate 154,554 of JASPKZ010007939.1, read as the reverse complement.
ACAATTTATACATTTATATTCATTTGCTCTTGCAGTACAGTCTGCCAGTTTATGATTACCCGCACAAAGTGGACAAGTATCGCTGCTGTTACATTCTTGGGCTCTATGGTTAAATCTGGAACATTTGTAACATCTTCTAACTTTTATATAGTCTTCAACGTTACAAATCTGCCAGCATATTTTAACCTTCTTTTGATTTAGAGCTCGCCAAGATTCCGGTTTTACTTCCATAACGAGGTTCCGAAAGTTCCGCTTTGTTTTGAAGATGAATCTAGGCATGAGAGTCTCCTCAGTTAAATTAAGTTCAGGGTTTTGGGCAACGATGGTACCTGCCGCGTTGTCTATTGTTATGTCTTCAGGGGTATTTTGTAGATAATTAGGTTAGGGTTGCGCAGTTTAGGATTGGCTGAACCCTGTGTCCCATAGTTGGCTGCAAGAAATCTTCGATATTTTTTTTAAGAATATCGATATCTTCTTTCTTTCCAGATTCGATAATCAACATCTCCCGTCATCTTAGTGCCTTCATAGATCTGATTCCAACTTTTAGTTGTGTTGGATTAATATTTCGTTTCAACAAAACTTTCATTGCATCTGTGGACTCGTTCTGTTTAGATTTAAGTACAAGTTTGTAATTTTTTTCGTGTATGGTTTGTGGTCTATTGTCTCGAACAGCTGCGCTGTAGTTCGAACTGCCGCAGACAGATGGAGTATGATGTCCAATCGCCCCAACAAGGCTTCTGTTACCTGTCACATCATTGTGAATCTCTTCAGCTTTCTTGACCTTCTCAGCCAGAACACTAATCGTCTTGTTTTTCTCCTCCACTTCGTTCATTAAATTACAAAATGATGTTCTGAGTTCACTATGTGATGTCCTATGTTGCGGTATATTAAGCAAGAGACTATCGATTATCAAAAAAATTAAATTTCCGTTCAACCAAATTATTGAAGTTCTAAATAGTATGTTTTTAGCGGTTGAAGGATTGCAAATTAGTAACTTAGGTTGCAATTACAAAACCTCACGTACCATGTGACAACAGACAGTGAATAAAGAAGCAGGTAGTTGTTACTAACGCAGTTGAAACGCCATCATTGTCCAATAACATTTCCATTCATTTTCCAAGCCTAAATCTAAAGGTCTTTAATGAAATTGTAAGAAACATGTAACATAAAAGTATGTAATTAAAATATAATATAATTTCTGTGACTGTCCGCGTAGAAAATTTAATGTAAAAAATTGATCCCTTTATGATCTTTCACGTGTCACGATTCCAGCTAACATTTTCCCGCATATGGAAGGAAAATAGTGAAATTAATTAATTACATTATTTTTTTAAATTATTAATTAAATTGATTTTTAATTATTATTTTTATTATTCCGGCTTTTACAATGAATATACATTTTTCCGTTATCCATGTTCACAGTTAACAACACATTTGATTCAACACATTTTTCCATTCTTGTCTGTTCATCCATATATCTTCTTCTATTCCCCATTCCCTCTTAGTTTCATTGATTCCCTGAATCTACGTAATATTTGGTCTACCCTTCTTTTTTCTTCCCTGTGGTTCCCAATCCATGATTATCTTAGGTAGTCTTCCTTCTTCCATCCTTCTAATGTGCCCGTACCAATTTAATTCTTTCTTCTTTATAAAATCTAATATTGAATACTGTACCTGCATTTTTTCTTTTATATATGAATTTCGGATTTTATCCTTCCTGGATATTCTTGAAGCACGTCTCCAGTTGCCTAATTGGGTTTTTTAACATTTCTTTTTTTTCCGATGAACGGGGAGTTAGCCCGTTGCATCAACCCCCAACTTGGAGGACCAGGAGTTTAATTTTGGAGTTCTCTTCTCCAGATGGGCTGTCTACCAAAACTATGGAGCCCCATCCGCCCGTTGTGGAATATTCTTAGCTTCCCTTCACCTCTTGCCCACTGGTAGTGAAAAGACTCACTCAGTAAGCCGTCTGGATCATCAGGTACTAAGCCCCTCCGCCACGTCAAGGCGATATTCCCCGGGGGAATTTTAATTATTAATTAAATTAATTAAAAGTTTCGACGCTTGATAGCTATGATCCACGTACTTTCGTTATCACGTCAAGGTCATGATTAGCTGCCATGTTTAATCCAATGGTAAGTTGTAAGGCATGGGTTAGAGAGTGTCTAGCTATGCATCATAAAAACCTGCAACTGAATTTTAGGAGCTGAAATGTTCAGTATGACGTTGATCCGAGTAATCAAAATACGTGGAGTATAAGTTAATAACTGGAATAGCAAGACCAGTTTAGTTACACAGAGACATTTACACCGTGAATCATGTTCATAACAATGAACAATGACATACACACTTTCGATGTTTTTATTATGGATTTAACATTTCTCACTGAAGGACAAATTATATTTATTTTGTGCTCTCGTGAATTGAAATCCCTAATAGAAAAATGGAGTTCAGTTTGGAGGCCTAGGATAGAGCATTAAGGTATAAACCTAAAGGTGCTGATATCAAACCCAGTCTTACTTACTTACTCACTGGCACTATCGAACCCGTAGGTTCATGGCATGTTGTTTACCCTTTAGAATTATGTATGATACCCTATCACTAACAAACTTAATATCTCGGATAGCGGATAGGATCCTCCTCCTGACTAAAAATCCCGTTCCAAATGCAGGTCTTTCTGCACCCCCATAGTATAATGCAAAGCTTCCTGATTCCTGACTACCTTCTCCTGGCCACCTAACTTCCTGTAAAGCGACTATATCCAAGGGCGATTTATCTAATTCCCGCGTTAATATCTCTAGTGCCCCGCTATTGTATAAAGTCCTAACATTCCATGTTCCTAGGAACATGTCCCTATGTTTGAGCCTTTGGCATGGGTTCCCTGAAGTAGTCCCCGCCCGGAGATCCGAATGGGGGACTATTTGACCTCCGGAAAATTTTATCCCAGTTGAACCCATGTCCGAATTTCTTGACGGTTGTATTTTTACGGTCAAAGATCGTCACTCTTTCGACCAAGGTACTTTTTTCGTCTGGCTTATCACCTTCGACCAGTCCGGCATGTGTAACCCTATCGGCAGCAATGCTACCGCCGACATAGCTCTCAGGATCATTTAAGCACGCAAGCCACTCCACCACGACAAGGTAAAGATACCATGGAGGGCCAAACCCAGTCTAGGCGTATATTTTTCTCTTCAAATATAATGGAATTACAAGTCGTAAAACATGATTCTTTTATCTTTATTTTCAAAAGTCATTATCTACTCGGATGAATAGTTTTGGAAGTCGGAATAAGTATTGCGACGCTGTGTTTGTTTTTATGATGTTATAAGGGAAAAAATCATAGCACCGCTTTACTTATTATTTGTAAATAAAAGTGATTTGTTTATCTATTCTAAAACATGTCTGTACACTACACTTACTGTATTTCCCTCTTTTGTTAAAATGCAATTTTTTTGGGCTGAACACACAACAGTATTGTACCCTCATTAAGATGGTTGTCCTGCGGCTCGCTTTGTTTCCCCGCAGCTGTTATATATAATTATATTAATTAAATATCAAAGATGCCGACTACCATCACTGTAACAATCCCGCATGTTAACCATAGTCATGCATTGTCGCGCGGCACCCGCTTTTATATAAACGGACAACTATCATAGTGAGGCGATAAAACCACAGATGTAGTTGCCCATATGAGAAACAAGGGTTTTCTAACAAGAAACTATCTTCTATTTCATGCGGAAACCGTGGAATTTCTCCAAAAGAAGGGTTATGATTTACCAAGGCCATGTCCAAAAATTATCTTCCGTTTTTAACTGCAAGGCACAGAAATCAAAACCAGAATCCAGCAGTGGAAAATCGCTGTACGAAGCAGATGGACTCCTAGCATGGGTATATAGCGGAATAGTTTGTAGCGGGACGCGGCTTGCGGGCAGATTGTCAGGGTTACTCATTTCATCAAGTAATGCATTATCAACCACAGTTTAAATGGCAGATATTGCGCTGGAATTTAATGCCTTGCAGTTTAAAAAAACGGCAGATATATATTTTGGACACTTCCTTGGTACATCACAACACTTCTCTGGAAGAAATTTCTTCTTCTTCTTCTGCTGCTTCATGAAATTAGGCCTTTTGACCTGTTTTCACATCAAGTGGGATTTAATGAATCCTCCCATCTAGTAAATGGGCGTCCAACATTTGTATGTCCTATTGGTTTGTACTTTAGTAACAGCTGAGGGATTCTATCTGTAGGCATTCTCTTGACATGTTCATACCACTTGTTTCTCAAGTTGTCAATTCTATTTGTTAAATTGAAATTTAAAGGTTGATTTCGGCATGCAATGTTTGAACGTTCCCTTGTTAGTAAACTCTTGTCACTGTGATCATCTGTCCTTGAGCCTTTAATCGTCATGGCGAATGTTATTTTCAAAATGAACTACAAACTTTTGAACTGGAATTTAAAATCTGTAGATATTCTCGGAATAAGTGGAATCAAAACATCAGCCACCCTCGCTAATAAGCTCATAGGACAGTAGCTCGCACGATGTTCCCTCTTAGGCGAGTGGTTTGTAACACTGTGTTATTGTGTGGCCTCAGTCGACAAGGACCAAGCATTTTGACTTTGTGGGAAGGCAGCCTCACAATCTGAAACTGTACAGGGTATGAAGGGATGAAGTTACTGTATATATTCACATGTGCACTTGGAAAAACCATACCGTTCCTACATTTGGTTGAATATTTTATCAATCACTCATATAAATACGATTGATCATAATTATAAGGCCGATATTTTTCAGCGATATTCTGACTCAAATTTCCTGGAATTCCTTGGAATTTCCATAATGCTCAGGAGCGTCTAGAATATATTAAACAAAAAATAAATAAACTTACTTACTTACTCACTGGCACTATCGAACCCGTAGGTTCATGGCCGCAAGGACATAAGCTCTCCATACATCCCTATCCTGAGCTAATGCTTTCCGATCATTTCCTGTATAATGTACTTCTCTAAAATCATAGTTAATGTTATTCTCCCAACTCATTCTTGGTCTACCAACTGGGCGTTTTCCCTCTGGCTTTCCTACAAGAAGCTTCCATGCAAGTCTTTCATTCCCCATACGTGCAACATGTCCTGCCCATCGCAGTCTACGAGACTTAACTGTTCTTATTATATCTGGCTTCCTATAAAGGCCATGTAGTTCATTGTTATGTAGTCTTCTCCATTCACCTGTTTGTTCATCTCTCTTTGGTCCAAAAATTTTCCTAAGTACTTTATTCTCAAATACTTGTAGTCTCCTTTCTCTCTTAAAGTAAGAGTCCATGTTTCACATCCATATAATATAACTGGTAGAATAATAGTTTTATATATTTTCAGCTTAACGTTTTTTGAAAGGAGTTGGGACATCAAAAGTCTCTGCAATGCATAATAGCATACATTTCCAGAATTGAGCCTATGTTTAATTTCTTTGTGCATCTCATTCCTATTTGTGATTATTGTTCCTAGGTATTTGAATTCAGCCACTTCCTCAAAATTTTCTCATTTGTTATTAGCTGTCCATTTCCATTATTTAATGAATTTCTACGTGCGACCATATATTTAGTTTTATTGATATTTACTTCCAGTCCTAATTTCTTAGTGTTACTCAATAGTGTGTGCGTGTTGTCCTTTATTATCTCCTCGCTAACGGATACTACATCATCAGCATAAACTAACAGCTTACTGATACCATTCAGTTGTAAGCCTTCCTCATTCTCCAAACATTTAATGGCATGCTCAGTACAAAATTAAATAGTAGAGGAGATAGTTGATCTCCTTATACATACATAAATAACAGCTCTACGCGATCGATAATTGTGGGAGAGGTACGGCGTTAACCCTAGACAACACCTGTGAACTGTAGTTTTTCGATAAAAAGGACAATTATATCAACGGAATATTTTACTGCATTGAAATAAAATGTAGTAATACTGTTATGAAATACAATTTATCTGAAGATAAAAGGCATACATTTTGAAGTCATATGGACTAATGATTACCCATGCCTCTGGTTCCGAGATTCGCGGCTTCAAACCAGGTCGATGTACATGCATTTTTGTTTGCAGACGACATGCAAATCTACATCCACACAGACAAATATTCTCTAAATGACGCTGTTGCCAAAATTAACGAGGATCTTGACTCACTAATGACTTGGACAGTTAAATATAGACTGCAATTAAATCCTAGAAAGTCACAATCAATCATTATGGGTCACCAGAGACTATTATCTACAATTAACCTAAACACAGTCTCGCATGTGTCACAAATGGAGTTCAAATCCCTTATAGTGAGACAGTAAAAATTCTAGGAGTATTTATTGACAACAACTTAAATTGGAATACACAAATAAACCATACATGCAAAACAGTCTTCTCAATAATACATTCATTAAATCGTGTAAGAAATTATCTGTCATTCGCTCTTAGGAAAATGTTAGTAGAAACACTTGCAATGCCCCATTTTGATTATGGTGACACTCTTTTTACAGACTTAAATATTATTTCCACTCAAAGACTTCAACGTGTTCATAATTCTTGCGCACGTTTTATTTGTGGTATTCGCAAATTTGACCATGTTACACCGTCCCTGGAACAATTATCCTGACTTCGTCTAAGAGATCGTAGAACTGTCCATTCCCTATCCCTTCTCTATAAAATACTTCACACATCATCGCCTAATTATTTATCACGCCGCTTCATCAGACTATCCGACACACATAATCTTGACACTCGATCCCATCAGCACACTGTCCTTTATATCCCGCCTCATCACACTGTATATTATTCATTATCTTTTACAGTCTCACTTGCCAGAACATGGAATTCCCTTCCGCCCTATGTCAGAGATTGTTAAACTATAACTTCCTTCAAAAACAAACTAAAGAATTATTTAATAACAAACTAACATATACACCTCACTGATAGTATTCTTTTAACTATTAATAAATTCAATTATTTATGAAAATAATATTAAGTTTAACAAATATTTTCATTTGTTTTGTTTTAAATATTGTATAATCGTAAAATTAGTTTTCTATATCACATTATTTTTCTTTGTTTTTTATATACACTAGACAGGGACAATTTAATATGTCTTGCTTGTATACATTTTATTATTAGTTTTAGTCTTAATTTTAACTAACATTAACTGGTTGTATTATAGATCGTAATATAATAGATATTATCTTTTTGATCAAATTTTTATTTAGTATTTAATATTAGAGTTAATTCAAATTGTTATATTCTGATGTAATATATGTTTGTCCTGGTGAGTGGAAGAGAAGGCCACATGGCCTTAACTCCACCAGGCTAAATAAATCTAATCTAAATCTAAATCTAGAATATTGTTCCTTTCGGAAGGGATGTAAAGCAGTGGATTCCACATCGAATATTTTAAGATACGCCAAAGAACCTCAAGCCTGAAATAGGTAACTACTGAGTAAAATTTCGTGTTCTATCATTCCCTGGTTAGTATTGCGACGTTAATGAGTAATTATTAGTCTTGCATTTTCGTTCCGATACAAGTTAGAAAAGTTATCGATTAGTATAGCCTGCGATTTTCACGGTTTAAACTGTGTCCCTGATGTTTACGCCAGGACGCTATCAAAGGTACAGTTCGGTACATAATAATGATGTTTACGCCAGGACGCTATCAAAGGTACAGTTCGGTACATAATAATGATGTTTACGCCAGGACGCTATCAAAGGTACAGTTCGGTACATAATAATGATGTTTACGCCAGGACGCTATCAAAGGTACAGTTCGGTACATAATAATGATGTTTACGCCAGGACGCTATCAAAGGTACAGTTCGGTACTTAATAATGATGTTTACGCCAGGACGCTATCAAAGGTTACAGTTCGGTACATAATAATGATGTTTTCGCCAGGATGCTATCAAAAGGTTACAGTTCGGTACATAATAATGATGTTTACGCCAGGACGCTATCAAAGGTACAGTTTCGGTACATAATAATGATGTTTCTACGGCCAGGACGCTATCAAAGGTACAGTTCTCGGTACATAATAATGATGTTTACGCCAGGACGCGCTATCAAAGGTACAGTTCGGTACATAATAATGATGTTTACGCCAGGACGCTATCAAAGGTACAGTTCGGTACATAATAATGATGTTTACGCCAGGACGCTATCAAAGGTACAGTTCGGTACATAATAATGATGTTTACGCCAGGACGCTATCAAAGGTACAGTTCGGTACATAATAATGATGTTTACGCCAGGACGCTATCAAAGGTACAGTTCGGTACATAATAATGATGTTTACGCCAGGACGCTATCAAAGGTACAGTTCGGTACATAATAATGATAGATAATTTAATGTTTTACATAAACAATGTTGACAATGGAGCATCTGTATTTGCTAATGTATGTACCTATTTTCAACTTTAAATTGCTTATATATTCACGTGACGTAATAAATGCAAAATAAGAAACTATTCGATCCCCTCTACGTTCGGGAAATAAAATGCGCTGTTGATCGTGATCTTTACTGTTAAATAAAATACTACCAACCCACTGTGTCTATCGAACTACGAGGTTATGACGGATCGGACATAAGATCTCCATACATCATTATTTCAAGATAGTATTTTCCAATCATTCCGCCCGACTCAAAAACAGTTTAAAAGGAAACTCACTTCATATTTCCTTAGAAAATATAATATATAACCGTGTTTCATCATCATCACTCCAGGGATTAGGCAATTACCCGTTCCGACTTCATAATGCATCAGCCCAACGTCTTCTAGGTCTTCCAACATCACGCCTTCCTCTTGCTTGATAATTTCTTGCTAACAATGGATATCTCTCCTTACTCATTCCATCCATATGATCAATCCATTTCTGTCTGTAATTCGTGACTTTATCCAATAAAGGCTGTACTTTCAATTCTTCTCTTATATCCTCATTTCTTATTCTATCAAGTCTTGTACATCCTTTTACTTGTCTTAGGAACCTCATCTCCGCCGTATGTATTCTATCCTTCTGTTTTTTCACTGGAGCACATACAATATTGTGGGAACCGCCATAACATTATACATTTTTATCTTGGTTTCTTTTCTAATTGTATTTTTGAATGTTCTCTGTATTGTTCCACACACCGTCTGAAATTTATTTATTTTGGAGTCAATATCTCTTTCCACATTGTAGCCAACATCACAGCCCAAATATTTGAAACTAGACACCTGATCTATACTTTGATTTTCTAAAATATTTTTGGATCTCACTGGATCTCTTCCTCTAAAAGCCATGGTCTTCGTCTTCCTTACAGAAATCTTTAGATCGTATAATTTACATATTTCATTTAATGCATGCATTGATTTCTGTAAGTCGTCTTCATTTTTCTGTATTATGATTACATCGTCAGCAAATAGAAGATTATTTATGCACACTTTATTAACCATTCTTATTCCTGGATTCACTAAAACTTTTCATTTATTTAAAATATCGTCAATATATATATATATATATATATATATATATATATTTTAAACAAAGTGTTATATTAAACCGTGTTTCATGTATACTATTATTTCGTTTTATTTTATATTTTCCTTACCAATAATTTAATCTGTTTTATTATTATTTTTGTTATTATTATTACTACAATTTTTCTTTCTTTCCCTTGTCAACTTTATATTGTGCAGTCTATAATTATCTATTATGTATCATTTATCATAATTCTTATTGTATGTAGGCTATAATTTAACCCTGGTGAAGTGGAAGAGAAGACCTTACCGTCTTAATAATAATAATAATAATAATAATAATAATAATAATAATAATAATAATAATAATAATAATAATAATAATAATAATAATAATAATAATATAATAATAATAATAATAATAATAGCTTATTTTACCTGGCAGGTAAGGCCTTGTCTACCACTCAACCAGGTTTAAAAAAATACAAAAGAAAAGTATTAAATCTAAATTACAATATATATATATATAAAACGATTACAAGTTATGAATACAATACAATAATATTTATAATGTATTTTGATTTACTCTAAATTTAACGAATTAAATATATAATATGTACAAGATATATAAAAACGAGGAAAAAGATTAATGACATAGTATAAAATTAAATAAATAGAGAAAAATTAATTATTAGACAACAGGTAACTGTATAAGCGTGACTTAAAGGTGCCAAGTGTGCGGCAACCCCTGATATCTTGAGGAAGGAGATTCCAGGAGCGGGCAGAGGCTACTGTGAAGGAAGTAGAATAGGAGGAAGTGCTATGAAGAGGAATTGTTAGCAGACTGCTATCTTGTGACCTATTGTCAATATTATGGTACGAGGATAACTTCTCAAATCTGGACGCCAGGTAAGTAGGAATGTAGGAATTCAGAAGCTTGAAAAGTAGAGAAAGAGAGTGCAATTTACGTCTGTCAGTAAGACGGAGCCAAGAGAGGTTATTAAAGTGTTCGGAAATATGGTCATAACGGCGGATATTGAAAATGAATCGAACGCAAGCATTATGAACACGCTGCAGTCTCTGCGACAAGGCATAGTTTAGATCATTATATATAATGTAACAATAATCGAAGTGTGGTAACACAAGATTCTGCACAAGGATTTGTTTTAACGAAACTGGGAGAAAATTCTTTAAACGTCTAAGATAATGTAAGATGGAGAAAGTATTTTTACATATGTGTTTCACTTGTGTTTGCCAGGTTAAATTCGCGTCTAGATGTAGTCCAAGCTCCATCAGGTAAAATAAATAAATAAAATAATAAATATAATATACCTTCTGTCAAATCTGATTAATGACTTTCCCCCATCCCAATTCTTGTTCTACCTACTGAGGTCTTTCCTCTGTCTTTGCTGCAGGAACATTTCAAGCTCATCTTCCATTCCCCATTCGGGGCACATGTCCTACACATAACGATACTTAACTGTTTTTATTGTATCTGGTTTCCAAAAAAGATTACGAACCTCAATATTATGTAGTTTTCTCAATTCACATGTCTGTCTGTCTTTAATGAATAATAAAGCCCATAAACAAACAAAATTAAAATTTTATAAAACAATGGCTGTCCCTGTCCTTTTGTATGTGAGTGAATCTTGGATTACCACCACCAAACAAGAAAGTAAAATCCAAGCAGCCGAGATGAAATTTTTAAGAAGAGTAAAAGGCTGCACTACAATGGACCAGATAAGAAACGAGGATATCCGTGAAGAACTGCAGATCTACTCCATAAAAGAAAAGATATTTAACAACAAGATACAGTGGAAAGATCATGTAGAAAGAATGGAAGAAAGAAGATTACCCCATAAAATCTTCCATTATTTTCCAAGAGGAAGAAGAGATGTCGGACGTCCTCGGAAGAGATGGTCTTAGATCTATTAGTGAAGACAGAACAGGCAACTCTTGCCTAAACTAGGAAGTGAAGAAGAAGAAGAAGTTTGTCTTTGAAAGAACAATTTTTCCAACACTTAAATCTCAAACATTCGTAACGTTTTTTCCTCTCTTATAATAAGAGTCCATAAAGATTATCTGGAAGAATTACCGTTTTATGCATTTTACTTTTTTTGTTGGTCCACCACTGTGGTTTCGAGGTAGCGTCTCGCAGCGGGCACGAGTTCAAATCACGGTTGGGTGAGAATTTTTTCGGCGTTTTTCCTCAACTGTAAGACAAAACAATGTCAGGAAATTTTATGGCCCAAACGGTCCCCGATCATGAAGTGGCCATCATAATCATCATCATTCATGTTCGCCTTAGGTTAAGGTCTCTCCTGTAGCACCACTTTCATCATCGTCACCCATCATATCACTGGGGAAGCGTAATCCCGCCTTCTAGGCGTCCCAACCTCAGAAGTGGGTTACAATTACGCTAATGCCAGGAGAGAACACCAGACATGTCGAAATGGCAACATAGGGCTGTGAATATATAAGTTTAACTAACCGAGCGGTTAAAGTAGGAAGCCTTGGCGCAGAGCTACGGGACTTGCGCTGGTTCGAGTCTCCATGGGGGAAGAAATGTTCTCATGGTATTTCGGCGAGTATGGGACCGGTGCCCACCCAGCATCGTGAGGCAATTGGGTAGCTACAATAAGTAGTGGCTCCAGGTTGAGGAACCAGCTATAACGGCTGGGGGACTCGACATGCTAACCACATGTCACCCCTACCCTGGCTGTTGATCATCTACCTCTGTGATTGACACATGTGGATGTGAAGGGCCAGCAGCCGGCTGGTAAAAGGGCAACCGCTGAAAAGTGGAAAGACACTCAATCGGAACTTTTTTTAGTAGCGTAGTGGTTAAGGCACTGAGCTACAAGCCGGAGGGTCGAGGGTTCAAGTCCCGTTGGGGTCAGGATTTTTAAACTGACCCAAACCCTCTGGCGGCACTATGGCCCTTGGGTCGACTCAGCCTCTAACTGAAATGAGTACCAGACGCTTGTTCTGGGATAAAGACGGCCGTCACGCAGGGCTGACAACCCGGCTGACATAAAGTGCCGATTGTCTAGAAAAAAGTGGGAGCCTTAACCTCCTACTATCACAAGGGCCTCCTGAGGCCTGTTGTGGGATCACTTTACTTGGGGGCACGCCGTAGCGTAGTGGTTAAGGCACTGAGCTACAAGCCGGAGGGTCGAGGGTTCAAGTCCCGTTGGGGTCAGGATTTTTAAACTGACCCAAACCCTCTGGCGGCACTATGGCCCTGGGGTCGACTCAGCCTCTTAACAGAAATGAGTACCAGACGCTTGTTGTGGGGGTAAAGGCGGCCCTCACGCAGGGCTGACAACCCGGCTGACATAAAGTGCCGACTGTCTAGAAAAAGTGGGAGCCTTAACCTCCCACTACCCCAAGGGCCTCCGGGCCTGTTGTGGGATCACTTTACTTTACTTTTTAGTGAAGTGGAAATGTAAGGACTCTATAATACAAATAGTTCATACTATCATCTAAATAGCATTTGAAAAGTGATTATTTAGTTAAAGAATATCGAAAGCTTGGATATAGTGATATTGAAAATCGCAATGTGACTGAATATATCAAGTACAGTGAACTGTTCTCTATTATTTAGCTTTCTTTTTGTTGAAAAGACGTCTTTATCTAAAACCGCTCCATTACCTTATCCACAGTCTACTGAAAAGCATGCTCTTCCCCTAAGATATCTACATCAATTTCCGTTTTCTTGGCATCTCCGTTCTACGAAACAAGTTCTCTTATCCTAAGACTTTCTGTCATCCTCTTTCCTTATCCACTTCTTCCTGTTTTAAGCTTTGATCTTTTCTCATTATTGAGTCACACGACTATGCAGGACGATAGTACTCTGGTTTATTTATTTAAATTCATTCAATTGTACATATTCACATATAAGTATTATAAGAGAGCTTATGTCCGCGCGGCCATGAACCTACGGGTTCGATAGTGCCAGTGAGTAAGTAAGTATAAGTATTATAATAATATATACTTATTTATCATAAGTAACGCCACGAGCGATTTCCAAATTATCGATAAATTCACGACTCACGAAGTGAGGAGTGAATTTATCTAGAGAATTTGGAAATCAAGAGTGGCATTTGTTAGGACTATTTAACGAATCAAATAAAATCTGTTTACTCACAAATCATTATTTAACTATAGTTATTTTAAAATATTTATATATTTAATGTAAACGGCGATGTTTGAAAACAAATGAGAAACGATAGGTACGCTTCTACTGCTTCTTTTGTTTATCACTGCAACCAGATCATGCTATTTATTCCCAAAGGAACGCAATATTGGAAGAATGCTCTCTAGTGGAGGAAAAATGAAACACATCAAACTGTATATTAATTCATTTCTGATGTCGTATGATGTAAATATGACAATTATATTTTCTGGATTGTTACCTGGGAAAAAATACATTTAAGGAAGTGCAAAACGTGGTTTCTTTTTTTGGTGGTATAATAAATTGCTACAAATATTTTTATATTATCTCTCGTATGCGCTACGTGTTGACATCTATGCACTATATATACAATGTGGTAGCCGTATTTCTCACAGGCTCAGTCACTGCAAAATAATGGTCAGACCTGTTCAGAATATTAAAAAAGAGGAGCTTTCTTTAATATGGTAATTATAACACTGATAAATATTTCGTGAAAGATGGCTCTGATTGGTTGTAAAACAGAAATCATTGAAACGTAATTGGTCATTGACTCCCATTTGGGGCATGAATTAAATAGTCAATAAAGTTCAATATATCGTATAGGCTCCACCACTGTAGTCTCGACGTAGCGTGCTGCCTTGTCACGCAGCTGGCCCAAGTTCGGTTCCCAGTCGGGACAGTCTCCTGGTGAGGTTTTTTCGGGGTTTTTCCTCACCTGTAAGACAAACGTCAGGAAGCGTAGGACCCAATGGCACTCGAACATCATCCGGCCATCATCATCATCCTTATAATTATCATCATCATCCTTCACCGGTGTGGAAAGCAACGGGAAGCTACCTTACTTACTCACTGGCACTATCGAACTCGTAGGTTCATGGCCGCGCGGACATAAGTTCTCCATACATCCCTATCCTGAGCTAATGCTTTCCAATCATTCCCTGTATAATCTACTTCCCTTAAATCATAGTTAGTGTTATTCTCGCATCTCATTCTTGGTCTACCAACTGGGCTTCCCTGAAAGAAGCTTCCACGCAAGTCTTTCATTCCCCATACGCGCAACATGTCCTGCTCATCACAGTCTACGAGACTTAACTGTTCTTATTATATCTGGCTTCCTATAAAAGACCATGTAGTTCATTGTTATGTACTCTTCTCCATTCACATGTCTGTTCATCTCTCTTTGGTCCAAAAATTGTCCTAAGTACTTTATTCTCAAATACTTGTAATCTCCTTTCCTCCCTTAAAGTAAGAGTCCATGTTTCGCACCCATATAATATAACTGGTAGAATAATAATTTTATATATTTTCAGCTTAACGTTTTTTGAAAGGAGTTGGGACATCAAGAGTCTCTGCAATGCATAATAGCACACATTTCCAGAATTAAGCCTATGTTTAATTTCTTTGTGCATCTCATTCCTATTTGTGATTATTGTTCCTAGGTATTTGAATTCAGCCACTTCCTCAAAATTTCCCTCATTTGTCATTAGCTGTCCATTATATAATGTATTTCTACATATAATTCCCCAGTAAAGCTGCAAAGCATAGCATGAGAGTCTCTATAATACCCTCTTTATGTAATTGTAATGTTATTGCTTTTTTTAGTGTATAATGCTATTGTGTTATTATTTAATTGTAATATTATTGTGTTTTCTTTATGTAAATGTAATGTTATTGATTTTTTTGTTGTTTGTTTTTCTTTACACTAGTACCAATTGTTACTTTATTGTAACGGACTGTCAACAGCAAGTACGGCTGGCTTACTGCCCGTGCGACCCATATTTATAAATAATATTGTAAATATCTTACTTTTTGTCTAATAAAGTCCTACTACTACTACTAAATATTACGAAACCGAAGAGAAGAGAGTATGTGCAACATGGTACAGGCATCTAGCTAGCTGTCTATCATTGAATTGTACCAATGGGAGCCTCAGTCTTAACATCACCATCCGATGAATATACAGCTATCAGCAGCATCACTTGGCTTCTTAATATGTGTACTGCGAAGGAGTTTGAGTGTTTCCGGTGAAACTTTAGGCCGTGGATCCCGAGTCTAAAGGATAAAGGGCTCAACGTCAAACCTTAATTGGAGCCTCTGAGTAAATTTAATTACTGTTTCCCATCCGAGCAACATACCATCCTCATTAGTTTCATGGATCAAGCCTCATGAGGCTCATTCTTTAACATTGTTGAGCTCACTGATAAAATAGCTGTAGAATGCAGGCTTCCACGGCCGGTAGTCATAGCATTAGAAGATTCCGGACTTACGGTTGTGGTCCAGTTCCTCTAGTCGAGCTTCCAACCAGGGAACAACTTACTTACTTACTTACTCACCGGCACTATCGAACCCGTAGGTTCATGGCCGCATGGACATGAGATATCCATACATCCCTATCCTGAGCTAATCCTTTCCAATCATTCCCTGTATAATCTACTTCCCTCAAATCATAGTTAATGTTATTCTCCCACCTCACTCTTGGTCTACCAACTGGCCGTTTTTCCTCTGGCTTTCCTACAAGAAGCTTCCATGCAAGTCTTTCATTCCCCATACGGGCAACATGTCCTGCCCATCGCAGTCTACGAGACTTGACTGTTCTTATTATATCTGGCTTCCTATAAAGACCATGTAGTTCATTGTTATGTAGTCTTCTCCATTCACCTGTCTGTTCATCTCTCTTTGGTCCAAAAATGTTCCTAAGAACTTTATTCTCAATTACTTGTAATCTCCTTTCCTCCCTTAAAGTAAGAGTCCATGTTTCGCATCCATATAATATAACTGGTAGAATAATAGTTTTATATATTTTCAGTTTAACGTTTTTTGAAAGGAGTTGGGACATCAAGAGTCTCTGCAATGCATAATAGCAGGGAACAACTGCTAGAAAAATTCATCACTGAAGTTGCCCTTCATATTCAAGGAAGAAACGTCTGGGAGAAACACCAGGTATTGGCCACGGCCTTATAGTGCGGAAAGTTCTAATATTAATAAAATAATTTCCTAATACTAAAAAGTAAAGTGATCCCACAACAGGCCTCAGGAGGCCCTTGTGGTAGTAGGAGGTTAAGGCTCCCACATTTTCTAGACAATCGGCACTTTATGTCAGCCGGGTTGTCAGCCCTGCGTGACGGCCGCCTTTACCCCCAGAACAAGCGTCTGGTACTCATTTCCGTTAGAGGCTGAGTCGACCCCAGGGCCATAGTGCCGCCAGAGGGTTTGGGTCAGTTTAAAAATCCTGACCCCAACGGGACTTGAACCCTCGACCCTCCGGCTTGTAGCTCAGTGCCTTAACCACTGCGCTACGGCGTGTTACTAATATTAAGTGTCTATATTTTGAGGTGATAAGCTAATCACTTTTCAGTCGTTGACATCTGTAGGAAAATAAGCGTAAGTAAATTAGTCTGGTTAAGTAACTGAACCCTTCCCCTCGGGTTTAGACAGAAGGAGTTCAGAACTTAATTAAACATTAGGTGCACGAAATTCTACACCGTTAAAACTCCTAACGCTGAGATTCAAAATTTTACAATTAAATATTGAACCCCGCCGGGTTACAAACCCTGACAAACGGTCAGAAAGCAGGCATGCAAATCAACTGGGACAGCGCGGCGGACTATGAAATAGCAATATGAATAATTCAATGTAATTAATGAAGAAAATAATAACATACAGAGATCATATCTGTGTACCCTAAACTTTTAATAGCTACGTAATATAATCGCACGGGGCATGAACACAACGTAATGGGGCAAGAGTTTGATAAATAGATCTAACAACTAAAGTAGATTTCCCACCTCATAAAATAGTCGTTCCGAATAATAACTGCGGTTTTTCTTTCGCCTGGGGAACAAAAGTTTCTTGGAAGAAATCTCATTAGTCGCGACACAACATTGCCCCATTATGAAGTCCGATATTGGTAACCACATATTTCACCAAACTTCTCCTCCATAGTTATAACGTAGGCGGTAATTTTATTTGATTGCGTTTTTAAAACTTGTGAAAATAAGAACCAACCTCTGCCTCATTGTTAGTTATTATACACGCTATGGTTCCACATTAATTCAACGACAGTCATTACTTGAACGCCACACATTATTGCTTAACAAGCGACAACGTGTAACTACGCCCTATAATGACAATAATCTGCTACAAAGCTAATACTTCTTGCGTTAAAAATATATTAAGGTCGTTCAATGTTATGTAATGTGAGTTAGATGCAAAATATGAACATTTGCTTTAAGGGAGGGGAAAATGTACGAGTATTTCAGAAAAAAGTGCTCATGAAATTAAAAAAAAACTATACAATAGTGAGTTATGTGAACTTTATAGGAAATTGGGTGGTACAAGACCAGCTTTTTACTTACGCGACTTATGCCATTTTTGATGTAATTTAAAGTATTACGAAGTGTTGATGATACCATTTACCTCTGGGATTTAACCATCGAAAAAATATTGAAACCTATCATGAAATTAAGTAGTGGAAATATGATGGTGGGGTTGTACAAGACCAGCTTTTTACTTACGCGACTTATGCCATTTTTGATGTAATTTAAAGTATTACGAAGTGTTGATGATACCATTTACCTCTGGGATTTAACCATCGAAAAAATATTGAAACCTATCATGAAATTAAGTAGTGGAAATATGATGGTGGGGTTGTACAAGACCAGCTTTTTACTTACGCGACTTATGCCATTTTTGATGTAATTTAAAGTATTACGAAGTGTTGATGATACCATTTACCTCTGGGATTTAACCATCGAAAAAATATTGAAACCTATCATGAAATCAAGTAGTGGAAATATGATGGTGGGTTGTACAAGACCAGCTTTTTACTTACGCGACTTATGCCATTTTTGATGTAATTTAAAGTATTACGAAGTGTTGATGATACCATTTACCTCTGGGATTTAACCATCGAAAAAATATTGAACCTATCATGAAATTAAGTAGTGGAAATATGATGGTGGGGTTGTACAAGACCAGCTTTTTACTTACGCGACTTATGCCATTTTTGATGTAATTTAAAGTATTACGAAGTGTTGATGATACCATTTACCTCTGGGATTTAACCATCGAAAAAATATTGAAACCTATCATGAAATTAAGTAGTGGAAATATGATGGTGGGGTTGTACAAGACCAGCTTTTTACTTACGCGACTTATGCCATTTTTGATGTAATTTAAAGTATTACGAAGTGTTGATGATACCATTTACCTCTGGGATTTAACCATCGAAAAAATATTGAAACCTATCATGAAATTAAGTAGTGGAAATATGATGGTGGGTTGTACAAGACCAGCTTTTTACTTACGCGACTTATGCCATTTTTGATGTAATTTAAAGTATTACGAAGTGTTGATGATACCATTTACCTCTGGGATTTAACCATCGAAAAAATATTGAAACCTATCATGAAATTAAGTAGTGGAAATATGATGGTGGGGTTGTACAAGACCAGCTTTTTACTTACGCGACTTATGCCATTTTTGATGTAATTTAAAGTATTACGAAGTGTTGATGATACCATTTACCTCTGGGATTTAACCATCGAAAAAATATTGAAACCTATCATGAAATTAAGTAGTGGAAATATGATGGTGGGGTTGTACAAGACCAGCTTTTTACTTACGCGACTTATGCCATTTTTGATGTAATTTAAAGTATTACGAAGTGTTGATGATACCATTTACCTCTGGGATTTAACCATCGAAAAAATATTGAAACCTATAATGAAATTAAGTAGTGGAAATATGATGGTGGGGTTGTACAAGACCAGCTTTTTACTTACGCGACTTATGCCATTTTTTATGTAATTTAAATTATTACGTAGTGTTGATGATACCATTTACCTCTGGGATTTAACCATCGAAAAAATATTGAAACCTATCATGAAATTAAGTAGTGGAAATATGATGGTGGGGTTGTACAAGACCAGCTTTTTACTTACGCGACTTATGCCATTTTTGATGTAATTTAAAGTATTACGAAGTGTTGATGATACCATTTACCTCTGGGATTTAACCATCGAAAAAATATTGAAACCTATCATGAAATCAAGTAGTGGAAATATGATGGTGGGTTGTACAAGACCAGCTTTTTACTTACGCGACTTAGGCCATTTTTGATGTAATTTAAAGTATTACGAAGTGTTGATGATACCATTTACCTCTGGGATTTAACCATCGAAAAAATATTGAAACCTATCATGAAATTAAGTAGTGGAAATATGATGGTGGGGTTGTACAAGACCAGCTTTTTACTTACGCGACTTATGCCATTTTTGATGTAATTTAAAGTATTACGAAGTGTTGATGATACCATTTACCTCTGGGATTTAACCATCGAAAAAATATTGAAACCTATCATGAAATTAAGTAGTGGAAATATGATGGTGGGGTTGTACAAGACCAGCTTTTTACTTACGCGACTTATGCCATTTTTGATGTAATTTAAAGTATTACGAAGTGTTGATGATACCATTTACCTCTGGGATTTAACCATCGAAAAAATATTGAAACCTATCATGAAATTAAGTAGTGGAAATATGATGGTGGGTTGTACAAGACCAGCTTTTTACTTACGCGGACTTATGCCATTTTTGATGTAATTTAAAGTATTACGAAGTGTTGATGATACCATTTACCTCTGGGATTTAACCATCGAAAAAATATTGAAACCTATCATGAAATTAAGTAGTGGAAATATGATGGTGGGGTTGTACAAGACCAGCTTTTTACTTACGCGACTTATGCCATTTTTGATGTAATTTAAAGTATTACGAAGTGTTGATGATACCATTTACCTCTGGGATTTAACCATCGAAAAAATATTGAAACCTATCATGAAATTAAGTAGTGGAAATATGATGGTGGGGTTGTACAAGACCAGCTTTTTACTTACGCGACTTATGCCATTTTTGATGTAATTTAAAGTATTACGAAGTGTTGATGATACCATTTACCTCTGGGATTTAACCATCGAAAAAATATTGAAACCTATCATGAAATTAAGTAGTGGAAATATGATGGTGGGGTTGTACAAGACCAGCTTTTTACTTACGCGACTTATGCCATTTTTGATGTAATTTAAAGTATTACGAAGTGTTGATGATACCATTTACCTCTGGGATTTAACCATCGAAAAAATATTGAAACCTATCATGAAATTAAGTAGTGGAAATATGATGGTGGGTTGTACAAGACCAGCTTTTTACTTACGCGACTTATGCCATTTTTGATGTAATTTAAAGTATTACGAAGTGTTGATGATACCATTTACCTCTGGGATTTAACCATCGAAAAAATATTGAAACCTATCATGAAATTAAGTAGTGGAAATATGATGGTGGGATTGTACAAGACCAGCTTTTTACTTACGCGACTTATGCCATTTTTTATGTAATTTAAAATATTACGAAGTGTTAATGATACCATTTACCTCTGGGATTTAACCATCGAAAAAATATTGAAACCTATCATGAAATTAAGTAGTGGAAATATGATGGTGGGGTTGTACAAGACCAGCTTTTACTTACGCGACTTATGCCATTTTTGATGTAATTTAAATTATTACGTAGTGTTGATGATACCATTTACCTCTGGGATTTAACCATCGAAAAAATATTGAAACCTATCATGAAATTAAGTAGTGGAAATATGATGGTGGGGTTGTACAAGACCAGCTTTTACTTACGCGACTTATGCCATTTTTGATGTAATTTAAATTATTACGTAGTGTTGATGATACCATTTACCTCTGGGATTTAACCATCGAAAAAATATTGAAACCTATCATGAAATTAAGTAGTGGAAATATGATGGTGGGGTTGTACAAGACCAGCTTTTTACTTACGCGACTTATGCCATTTTTGATGTAATTTAAAGTATTACGAAGTGTTGATGATACCATTTACCTCTGGGATTTAACCATCGAAAAAATATTGAAACCTATCATGAAATTAAGTAGTGGAAATATGATGGTGGGGTTGTACAAGACCAGCTTTTTACTTACGCGACTTATGCCATTTTTGATGTAATTTAAAGTATTACGAAGTGTTGATGATACCATTTACCTCTGGGATTTAACCAACGAAAAAATATTGAAACCTATCATGAAATGAAGTAGTGGAAATATGATTTTACGTTGTAACCGTCAGACATGTTGAATGTTCCATAGAATAACAGATATGAAGAGGTCATTTATGTTACGCATTAAATCAGATTTAAAATGCAAGGAAACTAAAAGCTAACCAAACCTAAATCATTGAATGGAAACTAAATCAATTACTCTAACGTAGGTGAATTCCAGGGAACGTCCTTTTTATTATTTTAAGCGGTTAAATATGTAAAAGACAAATTCGGACATCATTTGTTGAAGCCACTGATATGCTGTATCGGTGGTATATCTGTGGTCATCGGTGATGTATCGGTGCTCATCGTTGTGATAATCGGTGGTTTATCGCTGGTTAGAAGTAAGAACTGTTGTAACCTTCGTGGTCATGACAGGAAATAGTCCCACTTTATTTTCATATTTACGAGAAAATATAGAAATGATAACTTTCCCAGATTGAAATACGTTAAATATAGTATTTGATTAATATGTATGCCAATTATGTACTGTTAAAGTGCGTAAATAAAAATGCACTGTTCTCCCACCCGGCCGGAGATTGGATGCAATAAGAAAAGTTACTTTTCGTACATTGCGATAGGCAGAGGATATAGGAAAAATGAGTAATGAGAGAACAGTATTGATGCATTTAATAAAGTCAGAAAAATAACGCCAGAAGGTATGAGGTGGGAGTAAAGCAAAATGAACTGAGAGGTGAATGAAGAATCTGGATCACCTCATATTTCTACACTTACATTCTTATGCCACTGATGCACTAAACATTTGTAAACACGTTTTGTACTGTTTTAAACATTTTGCAACGATCTTCAATCTTTCTTCACAATATTTTATATTTATATATTTACGTAAAATTATGGATAACATTGAAGGTATAGGCAAAGAGAACATAAGACATAGAATTGAATTAAGTAGTGAAATAATATCATCGTTAAGTTCCATATGGTGGGATAAGCATATTTGGAAAGACACAGTCAAGAGATCAAAACTCTTAAATATATTGGAAGACAGAAATATACCAAATTTACTTCGGCAGAACATACAAAATATTTACAAAGACAACACCATAAAGATTAAATTAAATAACAGATTTTCTGAAGAAGGAATTATAAATCGTGGTGTGAGACAAGGCTGCCCCCTATCCCCAACACTCCTTGCAATTTATATCAATTAACTAATATGTTGTTGGAACAAAACATATAAATTTGGAATAAGAATATCAGAAAATAGAAAATTAAACACCCTATTGTTTGCAGATGACCAAATAATAATAGCAAATTCCGAAGATAATCTACAGAAAGATCTGTATGAACTTAATAAAATTACAGAAGAATATGGATTAAAGATATCTACAGAAAAAACAAAAATTATGGCATTTCAAGGTGTAGATCCTGTCAGAAGTAAAATTGTACTGGACAATAAAATTTTGGAGCAGGTGAATAATTTTACATATCTAGGATGCAATATCTCATATGAAGAAAAGGATGTAAATGCAAAAATATCTAAATTTTTAAGAATTTTAGGGTTAATAAATTCTATCTTCAAGCCACAGTTAGTCCAAAAGCATTCAAGATTAAAAGTGTATAAAACACTGGCTCTTCCAACTCTTTTGTATGGTAGCGAAGTATGGACGTTGAAACAGAAGGATATACAGAGACTTAGATCTGCTGAAATGAGATACCTTCGGAGGACTGCAGGATACACACTTACTAGATCACAAAAAAAATGAAGACATCTTAGAAGAATTACACATGGAATCTTTAGAAAACAAAATTTCTGATTATAAGTCAAGATGGATGCAACATGTTCATCGAATGGAAGATCACAGAATACCCAAACTAATGTTAAGATATCAACCTGCAGGAAGAAGAAGACCAGGACGTCCACTCAAAAGACTTCTGGATGGTGTTTCTCTTGAGCCCGAAACAGGTCAACAAATGGCCTAAATTCGTGAATGTACTATGATGATGATGATGGAAAGACACAAAAAAATATATTGGTAAAACATTGGTGGAATCTGTAGCAATGTATGGACAGTCAATAAGTACTACAAGAATAGACTAATAGCTCTAGAAATGGATTATTTACGGAGAAGTGCCAGAAAGTCTAGATTAGAACATGTCACAAATAAGGAAATTAGAAACATAATGGAAGCAGAAGAAAGCATAATTGAAAGAATTGAGAGAAGGAATTAAAGTGGTTAGGACATGTTTTAAGAATGGAAGATGAGCGATGGCCGAAGCAACTATATGAATGGCATCCGAACAGAAAGAATAAAAGAGGGAGACCAAGGTTAACATGGAAGGAAAACATGAAGACAGTAATGCAAGCTAGAGGGCTAAGCATCGAAGATGCCCAAGACCGTAGGCTTTGGAGGTTTGGCACGGGAAGACGGCAGCAACTGTAAAAACCCGAAGATATATAGATATATTTACGTAAAACATGATCGTGGATACATTACTTCCTTGCTACTTTCCCATGTTGTTCCAACGTTGCCACCATTTGAAAATAATTTAAAACTATATTTAGTGTTAAGTGTACGTAAAATTAGTTTATAGTTCATTAAATAGTACACATGTAAATTGCTTTGTTACGTTAGGAAATGGGAAGTTGGTTTACGTCCATTTTTAAGCATTTGGGAATAAATAATATGCATGTAAATTGTTTTCTTTAGTTAGAAAATGGCAAGTTAGTTAACGTCCATTTTTTTTTTTTTTTTGCATTTGGAAATTTATTCCCAAAGTTGGTAACTCCGACTACCGGAGTCTATATTAACCATTACAGCAACTCGCGCATGCGCGCTGCGATTCTGTGGAACTTCTGAGAGACATAAAACCGACTAATTAATCTATTAACCTTTAGAAGACTTGTGGGACATATTTGTCCATAAAATGTAAAGCCTTAAAGGACTTAGTGGAGACATTTGTCCATTGATGACATTATTTCTTTGTAACAGTATAAAAATTCAGAAAATGTTGTAAGGAAGTTATTTGTGGATCTAACCTATTGTTTTTGATCAAGTATTCATAAAAAATAAAATAATAAAACATGTTGTAACTTTTCCACCCCTAATTTTGTATTTAAATTATAATGAGTTAACATGGTAAATATCTTGTTAGTATTTATTTTTAAAAAATATCTGATATGCTACTTACATTATTTAGATAATCCAGGTCACTCGTTTATAACTGTCTTTTTGTATGATAGTCCTTGAAGCACCCGATATACACAACCCAACGTTAATCTTTTCAATCCTGTTTGCATATTATGTTACACGCTAATTCACTACACGTATCATAGGCGTCACTATCAGCGTGTAATTCTTTCACAATTTCTTCTTCCGTAACTAATATACGTGAAGCCATTTTTTATATTTTAAAAAACGAACCACAGTCTACAGTTACTAATTCAAGACTGAATGCTAAGGGTTTGACTGCCACAGAAAAAAAAAAAAATTGCTGATAACTCTGTCGTCAACAAGACTGGGTACCCGTGTTCATGGTTTGAAATCAGATTTTTCAAGGCACACGTGTTCAAACCACGTCATCAAATCCCCCTTGCAACAGTACAGTCACCTTCAAATCATAAACTGAACCCGTTATAAAGTCAAACCAAAAAATATAGATCTCGCAAAATAAATTCTAACTTTTAATAATAAAATTCTCTATTGTATGTAAAAATGAAACATTTAATTGAATAATACACTCCTTTATGCATTAAATAAAAGTTATTTTATACTTATATCTCTTATAGTTTATCGTAAAAAAAAATTGTTAGTATGCGAGTTCTACCATCCATTTAATATCACGGAGTGGGATTTAAATTCCGTCCAGCAGTTCATGCGGTATTTTTAAATACCCCGGAATATAAGGATTAAGCTATGTGATATTTATGTTAAAATTCGTCTATCCACTTTTCGCTGGGTCGTCCTACATTTCTCGTCCTAGTGGTCTATAGTGAAGAATCTGTTTTGGGATTCTGTAGATATCCATTCGATTCATGTGTCCCATACAATTGTCTCATTATTGTGAAAACCTATCTAATAGCTTAAATATATGCAGTTAGACCACCGCTGTGGTCTCGAGGTAGCGAGCCCGGAATCAGTTCCCGGTCGGGACAGGCTCCTGGGTGACGTTTTTTCAGGTCTTTTCCTCACCTGTAAGACAAATGTCAGGAAGCTTGGGGCCGAACGACCCCCGAAAATCATCCCGCCATCATCATCATCATCATTATCCTTCACGGTGTGGAAAGCAACAGGAAGCCTAATAATAATAATAATAATAATAATGATAATAATAATAATAATAATAATAATAATAATAATAATAATAATAATAATAATAATAATAATAATACTTTATTTATTCTGGCAGAGTTAAGGCCATAAGGCCCTCTCTTCCACTGAACCAGCACAAATACAAATAAATATTTGACAAATATAGATATACACTATACTAATTATAAACAGTTAAAGATACAATAAATGTAGCAATGTAAATGTCATGTACAAACAACATTTTATAGGGTAATAACAATAATGATACGATAATAATAATAATAATAATAATAATAATAATAATAATAATAATAATATAAATATGATACATTATACGAGAAACACCAATTAATATATATATACCTTACACTGAATAATAATGAAGTCGAGTTTAGAGCAAATAGTAAAGATGCAAAGCATAGCATGAAAATACTATCATTGCAGTGAAAGACCTTCCCTGGGGCAGAATTGCTGCGGATGGATATGTAGTTATATAGACCTACATATGTCTTCATTTCGTTTCCGATCTGCTATTGTATAGCTAGTCGAACCCCTCAAAAACCTGTTTTCTGAAGTTTTGAACCTTCGTTCCTGGTTTCTTAATGAAGACCCAGTGTTCCGAACTGTATAATAGTGTACGAACTGCATTGTTTTATAAGATTTTAAAAGTGTATTCTTTCTAGACAATTAATACATTCAGCCCTATACTGACAGGATAATCATCTACCTTTGATTACAAAATGTACATATATTAATTCTGTACAGTGCAATCGGGAGCTTTTGCGCTGGATTTTAGTCCCTTGCAGTGAAAAAGGCAGATATTTTTTAGGACAAAGTGATTGTACATCTCATTCTTCTATGGAATAAATTCAACTCTTGCAAAATTGAGATTTACCATAAACACTGCCTTGCAGTTAAAAACGGCAGAAATAATTGTTTCCAATTGTTTTATTGATAACAATAGAGCTCGTCAATAGCTACTAAAAATCGGTTGATAAATAGAGGAGAAAACGCACTTAAGTGTTATGTAGATTTATTACATCCGAATAGTTTAAATGAGAACTTTGGCTCAAGGATTTTAGTTACTTGCAGTTTTTTTTTTTTTTTTTTTGCATGGC
Source organism: Diploptera punctata (assembly GCA_030220185.1). Taxonomy (NCBI): domain Eukaryota; kingdom Metazoa; phylum Arthropoda; class Insecta; order Blattodea; family Blaberidae; genus Diploptera; species Diploptera punctata. Next base: position 127,379 of record JASPKZ010007939.1, on the reverse strand, counting down.
CCTTGTACATCACATGCTGCTTCTTCTTCTTCTTCTTCTTAAACTTAATTTGTAGCATTTTCATCCTGTTTATTTCCAAAATCACTCCTCGGAGGAAGACGTACTGGATGTACATTCACTGTCTATCCATCTCTTGGCAGGTCTTCCTCTTGTTCTTCTCCCGTCCATTGGTCTATCTTCTTTAGCACTTTTGGAAAGCCGGTTCTTCCATTCTTTCTATATGACTCTTCCAATATTTTCGTCTATCTGTAATAAATTTGGTTATGTCTTGAATATGGCATTTGTCCCTAATTTCTGTGTTGTGTATTTTATCAAATAATGTTTTCCCCTGAATAGTTCTTAAGATTTTCATTTCGCACGTGCTTATTATTTGTTTAGTTTTTGTTGTATCAGCTCTAGTTTCTGCTCCATATACGATAACTGGTCGAACTATCTACTATAGAAGAAATTTGACTCTTGCACCATGGAGATTTTCCATAAACACAGCCATGCAGTTAAAAACGGCAGTACTAACGGTTTGCACATTTTTTATTTATAACACTAAAGCTCGTCATTAGCTACTAAGGAAAACAAAAACAAAATCTGTTGACAAACAGAGGAGAAAAAGGTACTTAGCTGTTAAGTAGATGTATTGCTTCCTTATGGTTTAAATGGGTGCTTTGGCGCTGGATTTTAGTGGCTTGCAGTTAAAAACGACAGATTTTTTTTCGACATAGCCTTTGTACATCAAATGCTTCTCTGTAAGAAATTTAACTCTTGCACCATGGATATTTTTCATAAACACTGCTTGCAGTTAAAAACGGCAAAACCAACTGTTTCTATGTTTTTTGAAAATTATAATACTAAAGCTACTAAAAAAAGAAAGAAAATATGTTGATAAACAGACGAAAAAAATGGTACTTAACTGTTTTTCTTAACCTATTTATGTAATATACTTTTCAGGTATATAAATAGGCTAAGACAAAACAGTTAAGTACCATTTTCTCCTCTGTTTGTTAATCGATTATCTAATATATAAAAATGTTTGTTTGTTTGTTTGTTCGTAGTTTATGCGCGGCCATACCGTTGATCCGATTGTGATGGGGCTTTTTGCAAAATGTTTAGGAGATTCCCGGATGAACATAGGCTATAAGAGAGTTGTGATACTGAACTCCTACACCCTTTAAATTGCCCTTTATAGTGGAAAATGTGAAAAAAGTAGCTCTTTGGACGCTTAAATGGCTTACGCTGCCTAAACCATAACAAATACACAAAATTAATGTACACAGAATTGAATATCTCAAAACGCTCTACAAAAAGTCCGCGACAGCATATGTTTATCTCTTACGGATAACTCACAATAACCATTTTTGTCTTTCATTGATGCCAAGAAGATCGAGACAAGTACGTAGATTCCTGTGCAAGTATAGCAGCAAATGGCGGATATTCTTTTACGGATTACAAACAAAATAAAGAATTTTGTCTTTTAACTTATTTATGCCAAGAAGATCGAGATAAGTCGATTCCCGGCACACCGGGTAATCAGCACGGGGAATGTTAAAATAATTGCAATATACATTTATAATCATTTTTCAGTTTACTTATTCAACTAATCATAAGAAATACATTAATTTTTTTCAGCTCATATATGACAAGAAGATCGGGATGAGTAGATTCCCGGACAACGCCGGGTAAACAGCACGGGGTATCTAAAAATAATGATGATATGAATTCCTCCCATCACTTACTTAACTAAACATAAAACACATTAATTTTGGTATTTCAGCTCATTTATGTCAAGAAAATCGGGATAAGTAGATTCCCGGGCAACGCCGGGCAATTCGCTCGGGGTATCTAATATATATATATATATATATATATATAATATATATATATATATATATCCATCCATAGTAATTGTGCCCGAAGGCAGGTCCTTGACTGCAATCATAGCATTTTCATGCTATGCTTGCAGCTTTACTAGCGAATTGTGTAGGTGTGGTAGCTTCCCGTTGCTTTCCACACCGGTGAATGACGATGATAATGATAATGGTAAGGATGATAATGATAAGGATGGTGGCCATATGATTTCGGGGACCGTTTGGGCCTTAAAGTTTGCCTGACATTTGTCTTACAGGTAAGGAAAAACCCCGATAAAAACCTCACCCAAAAAAACTGCCCCTACCGGGGATCGAACCCGGGCCCGCTGCGTGACAAGGCAGCACGCTACCTCGAGACCACAGCGGTGGACTATATATATGTGAATAAGAAAGTTTTATTGGGTTTTCCGCGTCTTGTATTCAAGTTCGGCCCCTGGCCACTGACTCCGGCGTTTCGGCATGATACCACAAGCCATTATCAAGGATGCGGGATCATGCCGAAACGTCGGAGTCAGTGGCCAGGGGCCGAACTTGAATCCAAGACGCAGAAAACCCAAGAAAACTTTCTAATTCATACTTAATCCGCGAAAATCTGCAATATAACATATATATATATATATATATTATTTTCTTATCGTACCATATTAAGCTTGCATTGCTCAATGTTAAACATTTAATTATAACATCGATAAAGCGTCACTGCTATAAAGTAAAAGTGTTCTCTTTAATTTGCTTACTTGTTATAGTCAGCTACTAGATGGCAGTGAAGACCGAGTTCTCGCGAAATCTAGTAATAATGGAGAATATAATTCATATATAAGAAGAATAAATGTTTGAATTGGATTCGCCTGGTGGTGTAATGGATAACACACTGAGGTACAGACTCAGAGATCCGGGTTCGAATCCCGTCCAGGCATTTATTTTTCTTATCATACCATATATATATTATATATATATAATTTTACTTATTCAACTAATAACATAAAAGCACATTAATTTTCATATATTTAGGCGTAGCAGCGCACGCCGGGTGTAGGCTAGATAAGAGTATTCAGGGTACGTTTTTACTTAAAATTGAAATACTTGTGAATTGGCGACAATTAATTATAAAGTTGGTTTTACATCAGATGGCTCTGCCATATTCAATTACACGATCCATCATGCATTCATTATCTCTAGCACGATGTTATAGAGCCGTGATGTTGACAGAGAGGTCGGAGGTCACGTCCTCTTGCAGTAGTGGGTTCCGATTCAAGAGGATGGATTCAGCGATGATGGCATATCTAACAGCAGTGCCACAACTTGCCCATAACTCTACTTCATTCTCTTCTCTTACTATATTTTTATCATCAGGTTATTTCATAGAGTAAATCTAGGGCTGTTGCAGTGATAAGGGATTCGTTTCCCCTGGGATGTCATGTACTTTCCTGAAACATGCACTTTAAAATGAAAATCCCTACTCTGTGATTCTATTACTTTACCGCTTTAGATGGGTGACATGTCAGGGCTTCAAACATCCAAACAAACTTTATTCATTGATGTTACAAAGTTATTCTAATGTAATAATAACATAGGGTGTTCTAATTAAGTATACATTAATTAAAATACAAAATTCTATGTATGTATATATGTATATATATATGGTATGATAAGAAAAATAAATGCCTGGACGGTATTCGAACCCGGATATCTGAGTATGTACCTCAGTGTGATATCCATTACACCACCAGGCGAATCCAATTCAAACACTTATTTTTCTTATATATGTATTATATTCTCCATTATTACTACATGTCGCGAGAACTCGGTCTTCACTGTCATCTAGTAGCTGACTATAACAAGTAAGCAAATTAAAGAGAACATTTCTACTTTATAGCAGTGACGCTTTATCGATGTTATAATTAAATATTTAACATTGAGCAATGCAAGCTTAAAATGGTATGATAAGAAAAAATAAATGCCTGGACGGGATTCGAACCCGGATCTCTGAGTCTGTACCTCAGTGTGATATCCATTACACCACCAGGCGAATCCAATTCAAACATTTATTTTTCTTATATATGTATTATATTCCCCATTATTACTAGATGTCGCGAGAACTCGGTCTTCACTGCCATCTAGTAGCTGATTATAACAAGTAAGCAAATTAAATAGAACATTTTACTTTATAGCAGTGACGCTTTATCGATGTTATAATTAAATATTTAACATTGAGCAATGCAAGTTTTTTTGGTATGATAAGAAAAATAAATGCCTGGACGGGATTCGAACCCGGATCTCTGAGTCTGTACCTCAGAGTGATATCCATTACACCACCAGGCGAATCCAATCCAAACATTTATTTTTCTTATATATGTATTATATTCCTCATTATTACTAGATGTCGCGAGAACTCGGTCTTCACTGCCATCTAGTAGCTGACTATAACAAGTAAGCAAATTAAATAGAACATTCTTACTTTATAGCAGTGACGCTTTATCGATGTTATAATTAAATATTTAACATTGAGCAATGCAAGCTTTATATGGTATGATAAGAAAAATAAATGCCTGGACGGGATTCGAACCCGGATCTCTGAGTCTGTACCTCAGTGTGATATCCATTACACCACCAGGCGAATCCAATTCAAACATTTATTTTTCTTATTTATGTATTATATTCTCCATTATTACTAGATGTCGCGAGAACTCGGTCTTCACTGCCATCTAGTAGCCGACTATAACAAGTAAGCAAATTAAATAGAACATTTTTACTTTATAGCAGTGACGCTTTATCGATGTTATAATTAAATATTTAACATTGAGCAATGCAAGCTTTATATGGTAAGATAAGAAAATAAATGCCTGGACGGGATTCGAACCCGGATCTCTGAGTCTGTACCTCAGTGTGATATCCATTACACCACCAGGCGAATCCAATTCAAACATTTATTTTTTCTTATATATGTATATATTCCCCATTATTACTAGATGTCGCGAGAACTCGGTCTTCACTGCCATCTAGTAGCTGACTATAACAAGTAAGCAAATTAAATAGAACATTTTTACTTTATAGCAGTGACGCTTTATCGATTTTATAATTAAATATTTAACATTGAGCAATGCAAGCTTAATATGGTATGATAAGAAAAATAAATGCCTGGACGGGATTCGAACCCGGATCTCTGAGTCTGTACCTCAGTGTGATATCCATTACACTACCAGGCGAATCCAATTCAAACACTTATTTTTCTTAAATATGTATTATATTCCCCATTATTACTACATGTCGCGAGAACTCGGTCTTCATTGCCATCTAGTAGCTGACTATAACAAGTAAGCAAATTAAATAGAACATTTTACTTTATAGCAGTGACGCTTTATCGATGTTATAATTAAATATTTAACATTGAGCAATGCAAGTTTTTTTGGTATGATAAGAAAAATAAATGCCTGGACGGGATTCGAACCCGGATCTCTGAGTCTGTACCTCAGAGTGATATCCATTACACCACCAGGCGAATCCAATCCAAACATTTATTTTTCTTATATATGTATTATATTCCCCATTATTACTAGATGTCGCGAGAACTCGGTCTTCACTGCCATCTAGTAGCTGACTATAACAAGTAAGCAAATTAAATAGAACATTTTTACTTTATAGCAGTGACGCTTTATCGATGTTATAATTAAATATTTAACATTGAGCAATGCAAGCTTTATATGGTATGATAAGAAAAATAAATGCCTGGACGGGATTCGAACCCGGATCTCTGAGTCTGTACCTCAGTGTGATATCCATTACACCACCAGGCGAATCCAATTCAAACATTTATTTTTCTTATTTATGTATTATATTCTCCATTATTACTAGATGTCGCGAGAACTCGGTCTTCACTGCCATCTAGTAGCCGACTATAACAAGTAAGCAAATTAAATAGAACATTTTTACTTTATAGCAGTGACGCTTTATCGATGTTATAATTAAATATTTAACATTGAGCAATGCAAGCTTTATATGGTAAGATAAGAAAAATAAATGCCTGGACGGGATTCGAACCCGGATCTCTGAGTCTGTACCTCAGTGTGATATCCATTACACCACCAGGCGAATCCAATTCAAACATTTATTTTTCTTATATATGTATTATATTCCCCATTATTACTAGATGTCGCGAGAACTCGGTCTTCACTGCCATCTAGTAGCTGACTATAACAAGTAAGCAAATTAAATAGAACATTTTTACTTTATAGCAGTGACGCTTTATCGATTTTATAATTAAATATTTAACATTGAGCAATGCAAGCTTAATATGGTATGATAAGAAAAATAAATGCCTGGACGGGATTCGAACCCGGATCTCTGAGTCTGTACCTCAGTGTGATATCCATTACACTACCAGGCGAATCCAATTCAAACACTTATTTTTCTTATATATGTATTATATTCCCCATTATTACTACATGTCGCGAGAACTCGGTCTTCATTGCCATCTAGTAGCTGACTATAACAAGTAAGCAAATTAAATAGAACATTTTTACTTTATAGCAGTGACGCTTTATCGATGTTATAATTAAATATTTAACATTGAGCAATGCAAGCTTTATATGGTATGATAAGAAAAATAAATGCCTGGACGGGATTCGAACCCGGATCTCTGAGTCTGTACCTCAGTGTGATATCCATTACACCACCAGGCGAATCCAATTCAAACATTTATTTTTCTTATATATGTATTATATTCCCCATTATTACTAGATGTCGCGAGAACTCGGTCTTCACTGCCATCTAGTAGCTGACTATAACAAATAAGCAAATTAAAGAGAACATTTTTACTTTATAGCAGTGACGCTTTATATAAGAACATCTAAGTCTCCTAGACTGCGATGGGCGAGACATGTGGCACAAATTGGGAATGAAAGATGGGCATGGAAACCCAAATAAATATAAAACAAATAAATATTAATTTGAAATGAAAACATAATGAATCTACATCACAACCAAGGAAAAAATACAAAATAACTTCCCAACTTCTTTCAAAAAAACAAACTGAAAATATATAAAATTATTATTCTACCAGTTATATTATATGGATGCCAAACGTGGACTCTTACTTTAAGGGAAGAAATAAGATTACAAGTATTTGAGAAAAAAGTTCTTAGGAAATTTTTTGGACCAAAGAGAGATGAACAGACTGGTGAATGGAGAAGACTACATAACAATGAACTACATGGTCTTTATAGGAAGCCAGATATAATAAGAACAGTTAAGTCTCGTCGACTGCGTTGGGCAGGACATGTGGCACGAATGGGGAATGAAAGACGTGCACGGAAGCTTCTTGTAGGAAAACCAGAGGGAAAACGCCCAGTTGGTAGACCAAGAATAAGGTGAGAGAATAACATTAACTACGATTTGAGGGAGGTAGATTATACAGGGGATGATTGGAAATCATTAGCTCAGGATAGGGATATATGTAGAGCTTATGTACGCGCGGCCATGAACCTATGATTTTTATAGTGACAATGAGTTAGTTAGACAATATTCTTATAAAAAGTATTATTTTAGGAAAACCGTAGGAAAACGCCCGGTTGGTAGATCGAGAATAAGGTGGGAGAATAATATAAGCCATGATTTGAGGGAAGTGTATTATACAGGGGATGATTGAGATTATTGTTTGTCAAAACTGTTTATCATAAGTAATGCCACGAATTATTTCCAATTTATCTAGAGAATTTGGAAACCAAGAGTGGCATTTGTTAGGACTATTTAACGAATAAAATTAAGCTGTTTACTCACAAATCATTATTTAACCATAGTTATTTTAAAATATTTACATATTTAATGTAAACGTCGAAGTTTGAAAACAAATGAGAAGCGATAGGTACGCTTCATCTGCTTCTTTTCTTTATCACTGCAACCAGATCATACTATTTATTGCCAAAGGAACGCAATATTATAAGAGCGCTCTCTAGTGGAGAAAAAATGAAACACATCAAACTGTATATTAATTCATTTCCGATGTCGTATGATGTAAATATGACAATTATATTTTTCTGGATTGTTACCTGGGAAAAAATACATTTAAGAAAGTGCAAACAGTGGTTTCTTTTTTTGGTGGTATAATCAATTGCTACAAATGTTTTTATATTAACTCCCGCATGCGGCATGTGTTGACATTCATGCACTATATATACAATCTGGTAGCCGTATTTCTCACAGCCTCAGTCACTGCAAAATAATGGTCAGACCTGTTCAGAATATTAAAAAGGAGGAGCTTTCTTTAATATGGTAAATATAACACTGATAAATATTTAGTGAAACACGACTCTGATGGTTGTAAAACAGAAATCATTGAAACGTGATTGGTCATTGACTTCCATTTGGGGCATGAGTTAAATAGTCATCATGTTATAATAACTGGGATTGTTATTTAACGACGATCTTCACATTGCCATCGCAATTCAAATCTAGATGAGGAAAATTGTACTCAGGAGGCTGTTATTTCAGCCTTAAAGTTATTTTATCTACCGTAAATGTACAAATCGAATACATGGCTATGCTTCCATTTGAGGAAATGTTTACACTCTTACAAAATCAATCTGAACGAGTTTTGGACCCTGGAAAATTTACAAACAGAGGCGAGTATATCAACCACTAGTCCGCCAGAACCGACTATACTGTAAAGTAGTTACTTACTGGCACTATCGAACCCGACGGTTCATGGATGCGCGGACACAAGCTCTCCATACATCCCTATCCTGAGCTAATGCTTTCCAATCATTCCCTGTATAATCTACTTCCCTCAAATCATAGTTAATGTTGTTCTCCCACCTCATTCTTGGTGGACCAACTGGGTGTTTTCCCTCTGACTTTCCTACAAGAAGCTTCCATGCACGTCTTTCATTCCCCATACGCGCAACATGTCCTGCCCATCGCAGTCTACGAGACTTAACTGTTCTTGTTATATCTGGCTTCCTATAAAGACCATGTAGTTCATTGTTATGTAGTCTTCTCCATTCACCTGTCTGTTCATCTCTCTTTGGTCCAAAAATTTTCCTAAGAATTTTTTGTCAAATACTCGTAATCTCCTTTCGTCCCTTAAAGTAAGACTCCATGTTTGGCACCCATATAATATAACTGGTACAATAATAGTTTTATATATTTTCAGTTTAATGTTTTTTGAAAGGAGTTGGGACATCAAAAGTCTCTGCAATGCATAATAGTACGCATTTCCAGAATTGAGCCTATGTTTTATTTCTTTGTGCATCTCATTCCTATTTGTGATTATTGTTCCTAGGTATTTGAATTCAGCCACTTCCTCAAAATTTCCCTCATTTGTCATTAGCTCTCCATTTCCATTATATAATATATTTCTACGTGTGGCCATATATTTAGTTTTATTGATATTTACTTCCAGTCCGAATTTCTTAGTGTTACTCAATAGTGTGTGCGTGTTGTCCTTTAGTATCTCCTCGCTATCGGCCAGTAGTACTACATCATCAGCATAAACTAACAGCTTATTAAAACCATTGAGTTGTAAGCCTTCCTCATTCTCTAAAGATTTAATGGCATGCTCCAGTACAAAATTAAATAGTAGAGAAGATAGTGCATCTCCGTGCTTCAACCCATTCTGGATTTCAAAAGTGTCTGAAAACTGTTTGCCTACACGCACCGTACTCTTTGAGCCATTTAGACACATTCGTATAAGTTACTGTAAAATAGTTAACTTTATAAAGTAAAGAAGTAGTATGCGGTATACATTGAAACGTTAATTTATCAATATTTGAGAATTAAGTACACTCATTATCTCACTATATATACAATTCTTATTTGTAAGAGGCAGCGTACAATGGGATATTTGACCGATTTAAGCGGCCAAAAGTAGCTTTTTTTAAAATTTATTAAAGACAGGAGCTGAATAATCAGGCGATAATAAGGTACCCAATTTTCATCAGTCAGTGCTACCTTGAGTCTGTAATTGACTATCTTTCCTCGTTGCTCTTTGTACAAGCTTATGATCCACGTACATTATTATTCATTAGGGACTATATTTACAGTGAATAGTTATGGATAGTGATAAACCATTATGTATAAATATATTTCAATATTTTTTTATCCTCTTTATATCTTTTTTATTATTGATTTAACATTTCTCACTGAAAGATAAATTATATTTGAAGAGAAAAATTTTCGCCTAGACCGAGACTCGAACCCGGGACCCTTGGCTTTCCGGGCCAAGTGCTCTACCAACTGAGCTACCGAGGCGAGTCACGATCTAGACGCTAATTTTTCTCTTATATACGTTGTAATTCCCTATCGATAAATACTTTTGAAACCATTGCTTCTATCTTTGCAAATGGCGGCTTCTTAGTTAAGAAGACATTTATTGGGAATTTAACATTACTTTATAAAGCTAGTAAGGCTTCTAATGATGTTTTTATTATTGATTTAACATTTCTCACTGAAAGATAAATTATATTTGAAGAGAAAAATGTTCGCCTAGACCGAGACTCTAACCCGGGACCCTTGGCTTTCCGGGCCAAGTGCTCTACCAACTGAGCTACCGAGACGAGTCACGATCTAGACGCTAATTTTTCTCTTATATACATTGTAATTCCCTATCGCCAAATACTTTTGAAACCATTGCTTCTATCTTTGCAAATGGCGGCTTCTTAGTTAAGAAGACATTTATTGGGAATTTAACATTACTTTATAAAGCTAGTAAGGCTTCTAATGATGTTTTTATTATTGATTTAACATTTCTCACTGAAAGATAAATTATATTTGAAGAGAAAAATTTTCGCCTAGACCGAGACTCGAACACGGGACCCTTGGCTTTCCGGGCCAAGTGCTCTACCAACTGAGCTACCGAGACGAGTCACGATCTAGACGCAAATTTTTCTCTTATATATATTGTAATTCCCTATCGCCAAATGCTTTTGAAACCATTGCTTCTATCTTTGCAAATGGCGGCTTCTTAGTTAAGAAGACATTTATTGGGAATTTAACATTACTTTATAAAGCTAGTAAGGCTTCTAATGATGTTTTTATTATTGATTTAACATTTCTCACTGAAAGATAAATTATATTTGAAGAGAAAAATTTTCGCCTAGACCGAGACTCGAACACGGGACCCTTGGCTTTCCGGGCCAAGTGCTCTACCAACTGAGCTACCGAGACGAGTCACGATCTAGACGCAAATTTTTCTCTTATATATATTGTAATTCCCTATCGCCAAATGCTTTTGAAACCATTGCTTCTATCTTTGCAAATGGCGGCTTCTTAGTTAAGAAGACATTTATTGGGAATTTAACATTACTTTATAAAGCTAGTAAGGCTTCTAATGATGTTTTTATTATTGATTTAACATTTCTCACTGAAAGATAAATTATATTTGAAGAGAAAAATGTTTCGCCTAGACCGAGACTCTAACCCGGGACCCTTGGCTTTCCGGGCCAAGTGCTCTACCAACTGAGCTACCGAGGCGAGTCACGATCTAGACGCAAATTTTTCTCTTATATATATTGTAATTCCCTATCGCCAATTGCTTTTGAAACCATTGCTTCTATCTTTGCAAATGGCGGCTTCTTAGTTAAGAAGACATTTATTGGGAATTTAACATTACTTTATAAAGCTAGTAAGGCTTCTAATGATGTTTTTATTATTGATTTAACATTTCTCACTGAAAGATAAATTATATTTGAAGAGAAAAATTTTCGCCTAGACCGAGACTCGAACACGGGACCCTTGGCTTTCCGGGCCAAGTGCTCTACCACTGAGCTACCGAGACGAGTCACGATCTAGACGCAAATTTTTCTCTTATATATATTGTAATTCCCTATCGCCAAATGCTTTTGAAACCATTGCTTCTATCTTTGCAAATGGCGGCTTCTTAGTTAAGAAGACATTTATTGGGAATTTAACATTACTTTATAAAGCTAGTAAGGCTTCTAATGATGTTTTTATTATTGATTTAACATTTCTCACTGAAAGATAAATTATATTTGAACATAAAATTTTTCGCCTAGACCGAGACTCGAACCCGGGACCCTTGGCTTTCCGGGCCAAGTGCTCTACCAACTGAGCTACTAGCTTACTAGCTTTATAAAGTAATGTTAAATTCCCAATAAATGTCTTCTTAACTAAGAAGCCGCCGTTTGCAAAGATAGGGTCCTCATCTAGGGGATATGTGGATGGCGACCACAAGGTGCCCAAGCTTTGCAAAACATTTCTTCCACTTACTTGTGTTTCGCACTCTTTTAACTTCACTATCTAACCTCTCTTGGTTAACTCTTGTTTTTTTGACGCCGACGCTATTAGGGCATCCGAGGGCTAGGGAGTCTTTCCTTTCTTCCATTTCTTCTTTCCTTTATTTTCTTTTCTTCTCCAGAAAAGCCTGACCAGAGGCTATAAGATGGCAGCCCCATCACTGGTCTTGCCTTCCTTTGGCCAGCAACCAATCGAAGGGACTATTATTATGCTTTCAAGTCTTATACGAGAATTTCCCTCAAACGCTGGAGGGAAAATTTTCTATAGGATCGTAACAGGCCTTGGCCTAATACTTGGAAGGAAGAAGAAGAAGAAGCAGCAATGGTTTCAAAAGCATTTGGCGATAGGGAATTACAACGTATATAAGAGAAAAATTTGCGTCTAGATCGTGACTCGCCTCGGTAGCTCAGTTGGTAGAGCACTTGGCCCGGAAAGCCAAGGGTCCCGGGTTCGAATCTCGGTCTAGGCGAAAATTTTTCTCTTCAAATATAATATAACTCTTTATATGTATTTTGATTCAGATAAAGCCTCTTCAATTAGGGTACTTTTTTTCGTTATTTTCTCAAGTATATTTTAGCAAACTTGGGTATTTTAGTTCTATTTCCGGGCATTTTCCTTTGCTATGGTAGAAAGGGTAATGTATTGGTTTCACGATTTCTTGAAAACCGATTGCGGAATCTCGCGGTTTTCCCTGATATTCAGATTCGTTCAGGTATTAGTAAAAAATGATTTTTTTACTACGTGATTATTTCTATTTTAAATTTCTCTAATTTTGCTTTATAGCCATCGTGCGTCAGTATAATGACTCGAAGAGGTTGCTTAGCATTATGCAAAAGCAAACTTTGCTGAATATTAAAGAAAAATGGTATCTTTTTTGAAAAATAATTTTCTACAATATAAAATTTATACAGACTATTTAACTCGTGGCCCAAATGGGAGTCAATGACCAATCACGTTTCAATGATTTCTGTTTTACAACCAATCAGAGTCGTGTTTCACGAAATATTTATCAGTGTTATAATTACCATATTAAACAAAGCTCCTCCTTTTTAATATTCTGAACAGGTCTGACCGTTATTTTGCAGTGACTGAGCCTATAAGAAATACGGCTACCAGATTGTATATATAGTGCATACATGTCAACATTTGTAGCAATTGATTATACCACCAAAAAAAAAAAAAAGAACCACTGTTTGCACTTTCTTAAATGTATTTTTTCCCAGGTAACAATCCAGAAAAATATAATTGTCATATTTACATCATACGACATCACAAATGAATTAATATACAGTTTGATGTGTTTAATTTTTTCTCCACTAGAGAGCATTCTTACAATATTGCGTTCCTTTGGCAATAAATAGTATGATCTGGTTGCAGTGATAAACAAAAGAAGCAGATGAAGCGTACCAATCGTTTCTCATTTGCTTTCAAACATCGCCGTTTACATTAAATATATAAATATTTTAAAATAACTATAGTTAAATAATGATTTGTGAGTAAACAGCTTAATTTTATTCGTTAAATAGTCCTAACAAATGCCACTCTTGATTTCCAAATTCTCTAGATAAATTCACTCCTCACTTCGTGAGTCGTGAATTTATCGATAATTTGGAAATCACTCGTGGCATTACTTAAGATAAACAAATACATGGAATAAAGTACACAAATTCGCATTTTAATTCCTAATTGAAAAGACGATAGATAAAAGCACACAAAAAATAGGAAACTTCTCTTATGGTCTCTCTCTTAAAATAAAGCTATTTTAATGACATTTAATATATTTGTATTCTGTTTTAGTGTTGTAAATTACCAACTGAGTGTTAGAAGCGAAGAAAAAACAAGTTGTTCTGCTGGAGAGTAATCATTAGTTACATATATAAAGAGCACTTTTATCTGCTTTCATTGGATTAGAATGGAGATGAAATATCCTGACGTATGCAAGATTTCATCATTTCATGTGAATATCAGGAGTGTGAGGAGGTCATGTAGAAACATCCAAAGAACTATCAAGTGTTTTGCTGACCCATAGAAGCGTAACTTTTTCTCATTCACAAAGTGGTTGTCATGGCAACATACTATTGCTCCTTATGGATTCAACGCGCGCTCTGTTGAATCTTTCCCGTATATTATACTTAGAATCTGTTTCTTATTCCTCTCATCCGAATTCCATGAGACCCAATGCATTTTTCCTGTTTTTTTCTATGGATAAAGTTAGATTGGTAAAGGGATATTATATAACATCCTATAGAAACAGACAGACAACAAACTAAACAATTGAACTTCAAGGCAGAATATTATTGTAGAAAATCGTAATATAAATGCATAGAAAATTGTAATAATAATAATAAATAATAATAATAATAATAATAATAGTAATATTTTTTTTTATTATTCCGGCTTTTACAATGAATATACATTTTTCCGGTACCCATGTTCACAGTTAACTACACATTTGTTTCAACACATTTTTCCATTCTTGTCTGTTCATCCATATATCTTCTTCTATTTCCCTTTCCCTCTTAGTTTCATTGATTCCCTGAATCTACGTAATATTTGGTCTACCCTTCTTTTTCCTTCCCTGTGGTTCCCAATTCATGATTATCTTAGGTAGTCTTCCTTCTTCCATCCTTCTAATGTGTCCGTACCAATTTAATTGTTTCTTCTTTATAAAATCTAATATTGAATAATAATAATAATAATAATAATAATAATAATAATAATAATAATAATAATAATAATAATAATAATAACAATAGTAATAAGAAGAAGAATAACAGCTCACAATGTAAATTTATATAATATAATCTTCTTCTTCATTAGGAATTTCTCTACAATACAGAAGTTTTCTTAGAACCCATTGTAAATTTTACTCTTCAATATATCCCTTTCTCTACATTAGTCTATGTCAATCCTTAACAGGATACGAAAGATGGTATTCAATTTTGAAAGGGAGGGCAACTGAAGAAAGGGGAGGCTAAAAGAACAGTGAATTCAAGTGGTGCATAGGAATATGGTGTCTAGATTATAGGCTATATATAGGGCCTATAATACATACAAGATTTAATTACCTTTAGTCTGACCGTTACGTAGACTGTCCAAATTTAAGAACTGATTAAATATAATGCCATTAAAATTATGTAATGAATTACCTTCATAAGACAATAGTGTTAACATTTTACGAGAGGGTTAACTGACACTTAATTGTAATTTCAATTAATACATCAACAAGCACGAATAACCTTAAATCTAATTTTGATTCTGTGTTTAACCCATTTATTAATTAAATAAAAATAAAACGTAGTTTTATTTGATTTTCATATTTGTGATATAATTCAGTGACAGCTGTTTCGGTACACTGTACCTTCTTCAGACATGTTAACAAATTATGAATTGTGTTCCAACTGATCTAAGCAACAATACAACAATATTTATTTAAATTTTTAAATTTAACAAAGGGGATTCATTCAAATCAAGCTGAGAATTTAACAGTTTTTTACTACTTTTAAATTTATTAATTTCTACAGCCTCCAAAAGATCTAACTTCTTACTCTTATCACAAATATGTAAAATTTCAAAATTTGGATCGAAACAATATGCTAACCACCTATTCCAATTTAATCATTGTTTCGATCCAAATTTTGAAATTTTACATATTTGTGATAAGGATAAGAAGTTAGATCTTTTGGAGGCTGTAGAAATAAGTAGTAAAAACTGTAAAATTCTCAACTTGATTTGAATGAATCCCCTTTGTTAAATTTAAAAATTTAAATAAATATTGTTGAATTGTTGCTTAGATCAGTTGGAACACAATTCATAATTTGTTAACATGTCTGAAGAAGGTACAGTGTACCGAAACAGCTGTCACTGAATTATATCACAAATATGAAAATCAAATAAAACTACGTTTTATTTTTATTTAATTAATAAATATGGATTTTCATCAAGTAAACACCAACTCAATTGATTATTTAACCCATTTATTAATTTATTATATCCATTCCACTGACGCGGATTAACCTCTCGTCATGTAGATACTTTTACGTGGACCTTAGAGCGACATAACTTGTCGGAACAGAGCTTTTAATTATGGATCACTCACATACTTTTTAGAGCATTCACAGACATGGAGGACCTCCTCCGAGACAACACAACATTAACACGAAACACATCATACATACACATATTCTTACTAAACATGGTGAATCTTATAATGATGATTATTATAGCTAGATGATACACGGGGACATTTGGCCCTTAAAGTTTCCTGACATTTGTCCTAGAGATGAGAAAAAATCACCCAATAAAGTTGGCCTGACCAGTGATCGAACCCCGGCCCGCTGTGTTACGAGGCAGCAAAGCAAATCCGAAACCACAGCGGTGGTCTAATTAATTATACGCAAAACATCATTATTTATGGATGAATTAAGTTATAAACTTTTTACATATAAATCTGTAATAATAATTTAATAATAATGTAATGCATTAATAACATATTTAGATCAGAATGTACTCTATGCCATTTCACCAAAAGCAATTGAACACGAAAATGTAGGAAATATTTTCAGGAATAGATTCATCGTATTAAAGGATTTGGATTACATTGACGTAATTACATCTTGTTTAGTTAGGAAGTTGGTAATTTTTATTTAACGTTAGTCACTCGGGAAAGGACAAGGTTATGCTGAATACCCGAGCGCTGTCCACAGCCAACAGTTTCAAATACCTAGGTATCACTCTCCAGCCTAAGGGAAACTCCTTCAACCTGCATATATCGGACAGGACGAGCCAAGCAATCAAAGCCATGCACGAAATAAAAGACATAACCAAGATGTCCATGGAAGCAGCAATAAAACTCTTCCACACCAAGATTGTACCCATAGCCACATACGGTCTTCAACTGATATGGGACAACATCTGGACACACCCAACATCTTTAGACTCCTGGAAAAAAAACCACAAAACTATGACAAATCCATCGTATTTTGAAAAGTTCGCACCCTCCCCGCACGGTCTATGAACTGACAAAGGAGCTATTTCTCATAGGAGAGCTCCGATTCAAACTGTTCCTGCCATCTACAGCGAGCTATAATACTGTACTAAGAGAGCTGCAGCTGAAAAAAGAACCCATTTGGACCGATCTCTACAACACCGATGCCATGATCTCAGAAGACTGGAAGAAGCCGAACTACGAACTACGACACCTAGTGACCCGGCTAGCAGTACACGGCTTCCATCACAAACTGTGCAAAACGAAACAGTTTCATGACCCGGGACCAGAAGGCGTGTGCTAGCGATGCGGCATGTTACGCGAAAGATACCATGTGCTAAAGTGCAAAAACAGAGGGCAATCTCTGACAGGATTCTGTATGGACAGATAAACTAATATAGATTAACTAATCTTTGCACATTATTATTATTACGACGTAATCCAAATCTGGACGTAAAAGGGGCATTTTTTTTTTCTCAGAGGCAATTTATTTCAGGCTTGGGTTCTAAATCTAGGACACGTAACGTTCAGCTTATTTCCCTTCCGAGTTACTTTTACGAGCATAATCACCATCGATGCTGACAGACTGAAATCGCGATCCTTGGAAAAACAGATTACTTATAATTATTAGGCCACCAGGACCGATACACTTCTTGTTCAGTAATTTCACATAGAAATAATGTCTCTTCTTATAAAATGTATTGTTGAGTCACACAAATTATGAGACGTCGCGTGCACTCTATTTATCTGATTTAGTTCAGGAAGGAGAATTAACAGGTAATTATGATGAATTCAAAACTCCAATTTCTATACCAGCCAAAGTTAACTACTAAGCAACTCGATTGTGACGATGATTGCACAGTAGTGGAGGGGATAGAGAGCGCACGAAAAAGGAGTTGAGGGGAAATTTTACGTCATCGATGCCTTCCCTCCCTTTGACAGTAGAGTGGTATTGTTGTTCTTTCTCCATGTTCAGTATATTCTGTTAGGTACTGAGGAAAACAGTGAACATTTCTTAGAAGCAGACATATTTTATTACACAACAATGTGAAATACAGAAACATCTAAGAAATATAAACGGAATTAAACCGCTAAATTGATAATTTACCATTTTTCTGCTAAGTGTATAATTTAAAATAAGATACATTACTTTTAAATCAATTTTCATAGTCATTATTGAAGATACATCTTTATAATTTGTTGTTACGATCTCATTATAAAAATATTAGGCCCAAAAAATTAAATAATTTTATAAAAAGAAGCTATTACTATCAGCAGAACCACCTTAGTTCTTAGTTTGTAAAAGTAACCTATCGAAAACATGTTTAAGAATGTATATAACTAATTAAATATTTTTATATTATTTTTTCTACTGTTGTCCATGTTCATTTAGCCCGTTTTTGGAGTTCGGTGTTTATTATTAAAATTACTTATTAATATTTCATAATATGATACATGACAAATATATAATACCTTTTAATATGGATGCGAAACTTGGTTCTCTTTCTTTAAAGGGGAAGAAAATATTACGAGTTTTTGAGAACATTTCTTAGGGAAATGTTTGGACCAAAGAGAGACAGACAGACCGACTATTTAAGAGCTACTACATTATTTTAATGGGAAAGCAGATGTAATAAGAACAGTTATGTAAACTGCTATGGATAGGGCATCCAGCACGAACAGTGAATGAAAGAGGGGCATGGAAACTTCCTGTAGGACGTACAGAGAGAAAACGTCCAGTACGTTGGTCCAAAATGAAATGGGAGAATAATATTAGCCATAATTTGTGTTACAAAAAATAGTGGACACCTAAAAATGCGAATCTTAGATATCATGCTTGCCACTATTTCAGAGGTTCGCGGTTCAAACCCGACCGGGGAATACGAACTTTTAATTATAGGAAATATCCTGCTAAATTACTTCCTTGGAAAAATAAGTAAAGGCGGGGTAACCATAGATTTACGCTACATAAAAAAACTTCAGATCTCAAAAAGGAGGTCTCTGGGCAATATTTATAGGCCTATGTGCGCGTAGATTTTGAATTGTGACCATAATAAACCGAGTGGTTAAATAGCATGAAATGTATAAGTTGAATGTTTTAATTATCTTCTTCTTCTTCTTCTTCTTCTTCCGAATGCAGTATTGGGTCATGATGCCCGTTCTGCGACTACAAAAACTGATCTTTCCATCGGTTGAAGGGTTTTATTATCCGCCTGCTTATTTCTTGTAGTCTTTCGAGTATTTAAAGTTTTCCTCATTATAGGTTACCAGCCTATAGTTGGGTAAGTCCAGTGGTGGGGTTGCCACCTCAATGCCTCTTGGACAGGCATGCTTTTCTGTAGGGGATGCTCCCTTAGCCTTTGATGTTTTAATTATATTTTTTATTAAATACTATTTGAAATAGAATGAATCCTGATAATAAAATCCGATCAAATAAATTTATTTGAAGACTCAGGAAAACAGAAGAAATTCCCATAAAATTTCTTCTGGTATTGTATTTTTGTGAATGCGAGCCTTAAATTCTAACTTCAAACGAATATTTATAAAATTCATTGTTGATCAAAATTTAGGTTATGTATTCAATTTTTATAATATTAATATATGCACCTTTTTATAGCCGTCTTCCTCACTTAAAACGGATTTTTGTTTTAAAAACTTCGTTAATTATTTAAAATCATGAAGTCCTTCCAAAACATGTTTCATCTTCGGGATGTTATTTGATAGTGATGTTGGCATGTATTTATTATATACTTACTTACTGGCACTATCGAACCCGTAGGTTCATGGCCGCGCGGACATAAGCTCTCCATACATCCCTATCCTGAGCTAATGTTTTCCAATCATTCCCTGTATAATCTACTTCCCTCAAATCATAGTTAATGTTATTCTCCCACCTCATTCTTGGTCTATCAACGGGGCGTTTTCCCTCTGGCTTTCCTACAAGAAGCTTCCATGCACGTCTTTCATTCCCCATACGTGCAACATGTTGTGCCCATCGCAGTCTACGAGACTTAACTGTTCTTATTATATCTGGCTTCCTATAAAGACCATGTAGTTCATTGTTATGTAGTCTTCTCCATTCACCTGTCTGTTCGTCTCTCTTTGGTCCAAAAATTTTCCTAAGAACTTTATTCTCAAATACTCGTAATCTCCTTTCCTCCCTTAAAGTAAGAGTCCATGTTTCGCACCCATATAATATAACTGGCAGAATAATATTTTTATATATTTTCAGCTTAACGTTTTTTGAAAGGAGTTGGGACATGAAGAGTCTCTGCAATGCATAATAACATGCATTTCCAGAATTGAGCCTATGTTTAACTTCTTTGTGCATCTCATTCCTATTTGTGATCATTGTTCCTAGGTATTTGAATTCAGCCACTTCCTCAAAATTTCCCTCATTTGTCATTAGCTGTCCATTTCTATTATATAATGTATTTCTACGTGTGACCATATATTTAGTTTTACTGATATTTACTTCCAGTCCTAAGTTCTTAGTGTTACTCAATAGTGTGTGCGTATTGTCCTTTAGTATCTCCTCGCTATCGGCCAACAATACTACATCATCAGCATAAACTAACAGTTTATTAATATATTTATTATATAATTTATATAATTCATATATCAATATCACTACCAAATACCCGAAGATGGAATATGTTTTGAAAGGCCTTCACGATTTTAAATAATTATACAAGATTTTTTAACAAAAATAGTTTTCTTTCAGAGTTCTAGTTTGATAAAATAGCTTTTAAACACTCCATTGCCTTTCCTCTTTTCAATTAAATGTAGGCCGAGTAGATGAGTAAATTACATTGAAATGTGTAACCATGCGTGGGTTAAAGTTATTGAATAGAATATCTCTAATGTGGTTTGTGGTACAGATGGTAACTCGCATCAAATGGCTTGTTTTGTTAGTCATGACAGGCACTTTGAAAATCTACTGTAATGGAGATGTTTAGACGATAAGTTTACTAAAGGTATGGAATGTGATTTGTACTCACAATCAACGACCAAGTTTATCGCTTCATTACCCTTCCATTTCTTTGAGAGCTTTTGGAATTTACAGTCAGCTCATTCATGTATTTACCTACTCCCTAATTTAATTAATGCATTTAAATTTCTCTCTTTCCCTTCTACAATTTTGCTTCTCCAATTGTAGGTACTATTCACGACTTCCGGCGTCTATAGAGATACAAATACTCGGGAAAAAATTAAATTTGAATCATATACTGCAAGCAACCCACAAACAAAATCTATCCATAGTAATTCTGCCCGAAGGCAGGTCCTTCACTGCAATCATAGTATTTTCATGCTATGCTTGCAGCTTGAAGAAGTATTTTAGTCAGTTCTTCATTATTTTCCACGTTGTGGGCGCAATTTTGAAGAAGTAATTAATTTCCCATGTTATGACGATGTTTTGAAGCTGCTAACTCTCTTCATGCCCGATGTTGTAGTAACATTTTGAAGGAATAGTGTCCCAAAATAATAAATAAGAATTACTGATTCAGGTTGGGTTTGATTTTCGGTAGAGCTGGATTCTCTTCTCAAGGTCGAAGTTGGTACACAAGATAGGAAGACACTTTAAAAATCACTAATAACTGCTTCTTGTAGAAATAGTTGTAAATTTATTTACTGTTTAATTTCCCAGCAGATCAAGTAAATATAGGTGGTATTATTCTTCACCGTCAATTAAAATTAAATTATTTTCTTTTCTTGAATCAAATATCACATTTTATCAGGAGAGCTGTTATTGCTTCTATCCTTGATGAAAGTTACATGATGACTGACTAGTGTAATTCTGTTATAATTTTAAAGAACATTATTACATCACATGATTTTATATTTAAATTCTATTGGTTAATGGTCCATTAAATACCAGGTTTAAATTTGATTGGTTAAATCAAAAAGTTAATTGTTTTAACATCCAATCAGAATTTAGTATACTTTTATTTTAAAAAAACTAAGTTAAGCAGGTGTTCTTATTACAGTTATAAAAGAAAGATTTATATTTCAGACAACAATGACTTAAGACATAATTTTAAAAGCATTATTTAGAAAGACTGTTATATAATACAATTTCTTTAATTGTTATCGAGACATATTTATTCAACAATGAACAACAATTAATTATTTAGATGTTTTTCTTTATTTAAGTTATATTTAAATATTAAAAGAATTTTAAAATATAAAATTATTAACTTTAACTTTCATATTTATTATGATATTAAAATCCTGCTATAAGCTTTACTAGGGAATTATAGGTGTTGGTCTTCCCGTTGCTTTCCACACCGGTGAAGGATGACGATGATGATAATGATAAGGATGATGATGATGATGATGGCCATATGATTTCGGGGACCATTTGGGCTTTAAACTTTTCCTGACATTTATCTTACAGGTGAGGAAAAACCCCGAAACAAACCTCATCCAGGAGCCTGTGCCGTCCGGGAATCGAACCCATGCCCGCTGCGTGACAAGGCAGCACGCTACCTCGAGACCACAGCGGAGACCTCAAAATATATATATATATATATATATATATATATATATATATATACGATTGAATTAACAGGGAGAATATGTATTATATCCAGCTAGAATTCCGAATTACTGTTATATGTAGGCCTAAGCATGTAGCTATATCTCACTTTTTCTCCGTGCTTTCATAATAATAATAATAATAATAATAATAATAATAATAATAATAATAATAATAATAATAATAATAATTTTATATTGTCCATATGATCGACTAGTCAGCCAAAATACTTTTTTTTTTTCATTTTTTTTTAACATAGAAGAAGGTTTTTAGTGGCCTGAAGGGTATTTTTTATGTAAAAATACATTTTGAAAACAACAATGAGGGTTACAAGCTTGTACTGGGCGAATACGTCATCATAAATCTCCATATTGTACATTTGTGTTGGTTGAGTGGGAAAGAAGGGGTTATGATTTTAATTCTGCCAGTATAAATAAAACACATGTTAGACTATTATTATTATTATTATTATTATTATTATTATTATTATTATTATTATTATTATTATTATTAACATCAATACATCGAATTGTGATAATAATAAAATTATAATAGTTTTAATAATGATACCGTCATGATATCTTTACCTTGTCGTGCTTAAATGATCCTGAGAGCTATGCCTGCGGTAAGCATTGCTGCCGATAGGGTTACCCATGCCGGACTGATCGAAGGTGATAAGCCAGACGAAGAAAGAACCTTGGTCGAAAGAGTGACGATCTTTCATCGTTAAAATACAACCGTCAAGAAACGCAGATATAGGTTCCACTGGGGTAAAATTTTCCGGAGGTCAAATATTCACTCGGTTCTCCGGGCGGGGACTACTTAAGGGAACCCATGCCAAAGGTTCAAACACAGGGACATGTTCCTAGGAACATGGAATTAGGACTTTATACAATAGCGGTGCATTAGAGGTATTAACGCGGGAATTAGATAAATCACCCTTGGAAATAGTCCCTTTATAGGAAGTTAGGTGGCCAGGTGTGATTGACACATGTGGATGTGAAGGGCCAGCAGCCGGCTGGTAAAAGGGCAACCGCTGAAAAGTGGAAAGACCCTCAATCGGAGGTGGCCAGGAGAAGGTAGTCAGGAATCAGGAAGTTTTGCATTATACTAAGGGGGTGCAGAAAGACCTGAATTTGGATCAGATTTTTAGTCCGAAGGAGGATGCTGTCCACTATCCGAGATGTGATAGGATATCATACATAATTCTAAAGGGTAAACAATATGATTTACTCAGGATAGAGATGAATGGAGAGTTTATGTTATGAAGAGAGAGTTATAAAGAGTGATAAATATGGGGTGAGATATAGGGAGAGAGAATGGGAGATAAGAAGAGAGAGGGATTAAGAGGAAGAGAGAGGAAGAAATAATGAGAGTGTGGAGGGGAACGGAAGTGAGTGATAGAGTGGAAGAGAAAGTGAATGAGTTTGGGAGATACATTATTTGAAAATGGGAGAGAAATTGGGTGAGATTGGGAGCGAATTTAAGTGAGATTGAGAGAGAAAGTGAGTGAGATTGGGAGAGAAAATGAAAGAAATTGGGAATGAAAGTGTTGAGATTGGGAGAGAAATTGAGTGAGATTGGGAGAGTAAGTGAGTGAGATTGGGAGAGAAAATGAAAGAAATTGGGAATGAAAGTGTTGAGATTGGGAAAGAAATTGAATGAGATTGGGAGAGAAATTGAAAGAAATTGGGAGAGGAATTGAAAGAGATTGGGAGAGAAATTTAATGATACTGGGAGAGAAATTGAAAGGGATTGGGAGAGAAAGTAAATGAAATTGGGAGAGAAATGGAATGGCATTGGGAGAGAAATTGAGTGACATTGGGAGAGTAAGTGAGTGAAATTGAGAGAGGAAGAGAGAGTGGTGGTGAGTGAGTGGGTGTATCGCCTGAGAGAATGAAAAATTAAAGAATCTTTAATCATTCAACTTTGCAAAATAATAGCGGTAAATTGAGAAAACTGTTATATTAACCTCTTGTAAAATACCTGAAACGCCGTAGTCTTAACTGATTTTGTAAAACAATCTGTACGTGCATAAAAGTTTGGTTTTCAGTCACATTTATCACAATTTGTGTAATATATAGTGCTCTCAAAGTTCCATTACATTTTTGGGATAACGTAGTCCAGACGAAACAAATATTATAATTTAGTATCTACTACAAAATCAGTGTTTCACTTGACTTCCCTCCATCAATTTCAAAACACGGTTCCAAAAACGCATCGTCACCTGGAAAACATTCACCAACATACCTCTGTAATTATTGCATTCTTTTGGTATATGCGTTCTTTCAGCACTTGCAGATTAGGTTCTGTACACCTGTTGTTTGATGAACCCCCAAGAATAAAAATAGGTATGAGGTCTGGTGAAAGCAGTCACGGATACGGGGAGATGCCCTTACAAATCCACTTGTTGGGAAACATGTCATTGAGATACATACAGTCGGAGCAAAATGAGGCGATGCTCCATCTATAGTGTAAAAGTTTTAAGTTGGCGTGATTTCTGCTATCCTTGTTTAGATAACAGTTCTTCCACCCTTCGCTAGACGTCTGAGTGACATGTGTACTATAATGGGCTACCCTTGTAAAATTACTTAGGAATGCTAGGAAAACTCCACCCCCA
The DNA here is from genome assembly GCA_030220185.1 of Diploptera punctata. NCBI lineage: Eukaryota > Metazoa > Arthropoda > Insecta > Blattodea > Blaberidae > Diploptera > Diploptera punctata. The sequence goes on along the minus strand of JASPKZ010007939.1, from coordinate 102,126 downwards.
CTTTCGCCCAGTCACTTTTGTTCACGTAATTTTTGTCAGTGGCGATTGTTATAGAGTTCGTTTGTAGTTTGTGAGATATTATATTAGTGTAAAATTAAAAAAATTAACAAAATGGTATCTGAGTTAGAAAGTTTAGCTGTAACTTTAAATATTGTATTGAGTATTGTGCTTGACGACGATGAAACTGAAAATGAAGACATATAAACTTGCCAGGAAGAATGTTTAGAAGAAGGGAATGCCACCACTGCAGGGAGTGTCTGCCCTACCGCTGTCACATGTGTATGAGTGAGAAAGAAGATGGTGAGTACTCTCTTTCTCTTTCTAAAATATTCTAGACACTTTAGCCCTCACGGACTATAGTTTCGGACGAGCTGACCAATTAAATCATCAAGTGGAAAGAAAATCCCCTAAAGATTTGCCTAAACGAAGAGTTTACGGCCTATACCTGTTCGCCGAGCAAACCATCACGGAAGACATGTATCTTGAAATGTTGCAACTTTTCTTATAGCCACAGTTACAGCAAGATGATATCACGGATACAGTAGTGTTGCTGCAAAATGTATCACCTCCAAACATTGCTCTGACTGTACGTGAGTGTCTCAATGACATGTTTCCCAATAGGTGCATTGGAAGGGCATTTGCTTGTATCTGGGCACCGGGTTTGCCGGTCTCACACGTCTAGACGTTTTCGCTTGAGGGTTCATTAAGCAACAGGCGTAAACAACGCAGTGCTGAAGGTGTGTGTACACAAAGTAAAATTATTAGAGAGGTGAATGTTTTCCGGGTGAAGCTGCGTCATTGGGAAACGTGTTTTGAGAATAATTGAGCTCATGTGGAACACTGAATTTATAGTAGACTAGCTGGCCCGGCGAACGTCGTATCGCCTTTAAATATTGTTACGTTAATTTTTCCGATGTTTTAATAGTTATCTGCTATTCGGGGCGGAAACAAATCCAACAAATCAAAGATCATAAAAATCGGTCCAGCCGTTCTTGAGTTATAAATAGTGTAACTAATCCGACTTTGTTATACATATATATATATATATATATATATAAGTCCCGGCCACGCGTTGCTGTGGCTAAGATATACGTTAAATTATGTTGTAGTAAACTAAGTGAGAAATCTAAATCAGAAAGTTTGTTTTACACAATTTTTTAGTTCTGGTACGTTAACTACACCCGGTATAAATATGGGTGGTAGTTTATGTGGAAGTGGTTTTGTTGATTGAGCTGAATTTATGTTGTCTACATTCTCAGTATCATCCATAAGTGTATCATAAGGATTACATACATTTATTGATGGAATATTTTGAGGAGGCTTGCTGATTTCATTATACTTCCGTTTTTTTTCTACGAACTTGTTGGCAGTTTGGATTCTCAACATCATCAAGAAGTCTCTGTATAGTAATATCATCTTGTGATATATTATAGTCATCTTGTTTTCATTTAATTGAGGCATGGAGATTGTTTCTGTAATATTAGGCATATTATTATAACTAACAGACTTACTTACAGTTCTGTTATTCCGTTCCTTAGGACCTTCATATGTTTTTAAATTGACATTCTTCTGAAATGTAAGATTTGTCACATAGACCTATACCAATTTGCGGAAATTCACTTGATATCTTATCATTCATGGTCTCTAGAACTGATTCGCCATATTGTTCAATGTCCTTTCTCGGTCCAGTTAAATTTAAATTAAGTTGCTGTCTTTCAGCCAGATTACTTAAAACTAATACTTACACAAGAAATTAATATAATTAATAAAATATATTGAAAATAAAATAAGCACAAACACACTTAAATTATGAAATAATAAATATTTGTAATTCAATAGAAATTCGCGGTTGCAACAAGAAGCACAGCCACCTGGTTAAATAATAAACCAATTACCTTACACCGCCATCTGTTAGAATCGTATGGAACTCACAGATAATTATAACTCTTTGTTAAGTAATAAACAATTAATTTGCAATAAAAATAATACGACTATAAATTTAGTTATAAACTACTCTAAGTCTCAAGTTGGATCAAACTGCTAAAAGTGTGCATAATTTTATTAAAATCGGTTCAGTAGTTTAGAATTCCATCGCGGACAAACAACGTGACACGTAATTTTTACATATTAAGATATTAAATTATAATTTTTGTTTCATTTGGACTACGTTAGCCAAAAAAATGTACTTGGAATTTTTGAGCACACTGTAAATCCACTCTTCTATATTTTCGGGAATAGGAAACGCTAATGTAAGCATAACATATTACAGTATGTCTAATGAAAACATAGCATGTAGCATGAAGGAGGATAATTTCAAATCATAATATTCCTTATTTCGTTCCACTGAGCTCGCCTTGATAAAATAACCTGAACACATATTTCTACTGCATGTAGCAATATAATTTAGTTGTCATAATAATGAATGCAGTTCCTTCAAGTTTATGTTATATTAAAGTTTACTGGTGCATAGTTTGTTAAGAATCCTGGGTATGTATGATATATTATACGAATCTAGATTTAACTTAAATTGCATATGACTCTAAACTTTACGTTAATATGCATTTGATGTTAAATTCGTATTATTCATCATACATACACAGAATTGTTAGTAAAACTATGTACCACACATTTAATTCATCACGAAGTATCTCTAAAAACAAATCGTCTGCTTTAAGTCACCCTTGTGTAATTTATATAAAATTATAGAATATTCACCTGAAAGGTCCGTCTCCTCAACTTAATTATCATTTAACAATAGCGCTTTCGGGACTTGTCCCATCATCGGCAGGATTCAAAACTGGTGTTTCACTGAAGATCTGGTAGAGGGGGTTGCATGTATTTGGTTCGTTTTCGTTTATCAGGCTGTCGTTGTGAGCTGCTTTCATGATTTCCATCTCTTCGAGTACGTTTATCTTCGCTGGATTATTTTCTCTGTGCATTATTGTTAGGGTGTTTCAATATTAACATGCGATGTCCTTCATGGAAAACGTGTTTTGCATAGCTTGATTTACCTTCTGCGTGAATGAAGTCTCGAAAATGTTCTTTGAATCTGATGTTAAAACTCCTGTTTGTCCTTCCTATATAAAATTTGTTGCAGTCCTTACATGTCAGTTTATAAACTCCTTTGCTGTTGAAAATGTTATTTTCTTCAATGTTATTGTTTATTATGTTGTTTAATTTGTTATTGGTTCTGTATGATATTTTTACGTTTTTATCGGCTTTCTTTAGTGCATTGGCTAATTCTGTCGTTTCTTTTCCTGTGTATGTAAGTGTTATCCATGTTTTCTTGTTGTTGTCAGATTCTTTTTCTAGTTTAGTTATGTTGGTTATGTTGTTCTTCCTTTTTTGTTTTTTTACGAGCTTATCTATGAATTCTTCATTATAGCCATTGGTTTTTGCCATATACTTAATGTAGTTGAGTTCTTGGATATAATTGTCTTTGCTTAATGGGAGTTTCAACATTCTACTGACTAAGCTATTAAATGTACTAAGTTTCTGTTGAAAAGGGTGTGTAGAATTTTTGTTTATGGCCAGAGCATTGTTTGTGGGTAATTTCTTGTTAAATAATTAATTCTTCTCCAGAACTAAATGTATTCTCTTATTAATAAAATAGCATATTTTCACATTTTTCTATCTTATACATTTTATATTTCATTCGTTAAACCTAGGGTAAATCAAAATATGGGGCGTACTGCAAATAATAATCGTATTGTAGCAGAGACTCTTGATGTCCCAACTCCTTTCAAAAAACGTTAAACTGAAAATATATAAAACTATTATTCTACCAGTTATATTATATGGGTGCATGGACTCTTACTTTAAGGGAGGAAAGGAGATTACGAGTATTTGAGAATAAAGTTCTTAGGAAAATTTTTGGACCAAAGAGAGATGAACAGACAGGTGAATGGAGAAGACTACATAGCAATGAACTACATGGTCGTTATAGGAAGCCAGATATAATAATAACAGTTAAGTCTCGTAGACTGCATTGGGCAGGACATGTTGTGCATATGGGGAATGAAAGACGTGCATGGAAACTTCTTGTAGGAAAGCCAGAAGGAAAACGCCCAGTTGGTAGACCAAGAATGAGGTGGAAGAACAACATTAACTATGATTTGAGGGAAGTAGATTATACAGGGAATGATTGGAAAACATTAGCTCAGGATAGGGATGTATGGAGAGCTTATGTCCGCGTGGCCATGAACCTACGGGTTCGATAGCGCCAGTGAGTAAGTAAGTAAGTATTGTAGACATACCATGTAATAATGTTTTTATTGTAATTTATATGTTACATTAATTTTCGTACTTTCTTCTAGCCAGGTTGAGTGGTAATACAAGGCCTTAAGACCTTTACTCTGCAAGACAAACTGAACCTACTTATTATTATTATTATTATTATTATATTATTTTTATTATTTTTTTATTATTATTTTTTTTATTACTTACTTATTCACTGGCACTATCGAACCCGTAGGTACATGGCCGCGCGGACAAAAGCTCTCCATACATCCCTATCCAGAGCTAATGCTTTCCAATCATTCCCTGTATAATTTACTTCCCTCAAATCATAGTAAATATTATTCTCCCACCTCATTCTTGGTCTACAAACTGGGCGTTTTCCCTCTGGCTTTCCAACAAGAAGCCTCCATGCAAGTCTCTCATTACACATACGTGCAACATGTCCTGCCCATCGCAGTCTATGAGACTTAACTGTTCTTATTATATCTGGCTTCCTACAAAGACCATGTAGTTCATTGTTATGTAGTCTTCTCCATTCACCTGTCTGTTCATCTCTCTTTGGTCCAAAAATTTTCGTAAGTACTTTATTCTCAAATACTCGTAATCTCATTTCCTCCCTTAAAGTAAGAGTCCATTATTAATTATTATTATTATTATTATTATTATTATTATTATTATTTTATTTTTATTTTTATTTTCATTTTATTATTTTTATTATTATCTTTATTATTATTTATTATTATTAATTATTATTATTTATTATTATTATTAATTATTATTATCAATTATTATTATTATTGTTATTATTATTATTTATTACCAGCTCTTCTAATTCACTTTCTTATATCTCTCCTTGTTTGTATATATGGTGTTGTAACGTACCTTCCGTACGTTTAACACATAAAATTACACATTTTATGGTCAGAAAGTTTCTCAAAATAGTGATATTATTGTAAATTGGGTACTATACAAAACTTTACCTCGATCTACTCAGTTCCTCCATCGTTTCTATCCCTCAATTTTCTTCTGTTTTCACTATTATTCGTTTCGCTTTCATCCCATACCCTTAAATATATTTTCCCATTTAACTCAGGGCCGTCATCTTCCTTTATAATGTTAGTTTCATGACTTGTGTGGGTTTCCCTTCCTCCGATATAACACATACATGTCCAAACCACTTAACTTGATTCTCTTCAATAACATTTATCAGTGTCTTATCCTGTCCAACATTTCTTATTCTATCTTACCGCGTCCATGGTCATAATACCATTCAAATTTGATGACAATTTAACGTGCAAATGCTACACTCCAATTGAGGAATGATAAATAATTTAGTATCATTTTGGATATTTATGTTCGTTTTGGAAACTAAAGGATACAAAGTTTTTTTTTTACAATTATACCTACATTATTATTAAATAAGGAGGAATTTGATGATTTTTTCGGGGAATTATTTCTAGGAAACTAAGTGGTAGAGTGCCTGAGCTTAAATCTGGACATCGTGGGTTCAAATCCTAGCTCAGGTATAATATTGTACAATAATTATTTTAATTATGACGAACAGCAGAACTGCTTGGAAATAAATTCCATACACAAATAGCTCTGTGTTTTCTTTAGTTGTCCCTGAATTTTGCAAACTCTTAAAGAATAAAAGAACATCGATCCTTAATCAACAAAAATGGTGTGAATAAATAATAAATTCAATTAACATCCCTTTTTTTGTCATCAATGGTTATTTTTCTTGATATGATGATTATGAATATTGGATTTAAAGTCGCACGCATCGATTATTTTTTTAAAGAATATGGCTCTCATCGAAATGAAAATGGAGTGACGATTATTATACCGCAGATACTTGGCACATAAAGAATATAAAATCTCAAAGACGAGACTTAAGTGCACAATATGTCTATTTTCGAAAGATAATTTGTTAAAAATGATCGTTAACAAAGAGTAAATATCACACATCAAGATAAATGATGGATTGTAATTTAATTGACATGGATCATTCCTACATCAAATAAATAGCAATTATATTATATACGAGGATGGATCAAATACAGGGTGATTCAAAATTGACTTTACAACTTTACAAGTTTATAGAAATTTATTTAGAAGACCTACAGAATTGGTTTAAATGTCATGTCCTAGGGCTCCGAGCAAAGCTATCCCTCACTTGTTCAACCACAGCTTCAGCCGTACGTGGACGGCCAGTATGCTTGGAATTACTAACAGAACAGCCAGTCCTAACAAATGTTTGGTGCCAAGAATAAATTATTGGCATGCTAGGAGGATCCTTACCATACTGGGTACGAAATCTACGCTGAACAATTGTCGCAGATTTAGTTTCTTCGAACAAAAACACACAACGAACACGCTCGGCACCTGTGAAAGCAGCCATTTTGATATCAACTACGTTAGCGCACGCGGTGAGAGAACTAGTTACTATAAAACTATGTCGGTGAAAACTTGATGAGTTGTGCTATCATATGACATTAAAACCAATTATGTAGGTCTTCTAAATAAATTTCTATAAGCTTGTAAAGTTGTAAAGTCAATTTTGAATCACCTTGTATAAACCGTAATTTGTATCTGGAGGCTCTGTAACGACCTGCAAAGATTGCGGTTTGGAGGGGAAGTTGGTGGGGTGTCTGGAGTAGGGATCTTGATGTGTCGCACTCCGAAGAGCGGCCGCTTGCTTCAGTACGTCATGAGCGAGCAAGAGGTACACACGTCTGTTGCGCAACGCATTATTATTAGGTTTTTGGCGAAAGAAGGCACTAAATCCTTCTGAAATTTTGAGAAGGCTCCATGAGCAGTTCGGGGAAGCAACCCTTTCGAAGACGCAGGTGTATGATTGGCGCAAAAAAAAAATTAGCGGCCCGGGATTCAGTGGGAAATGAGCCTCACCGAAGACAGCAACGAACAAGCATCACTGCAGACAACATTCGTGCTGTACTGGACCTTATTGAGGAGGATCGGGGAAGCCATCATCAGTGATGAAATCAAATTCCGAAAATTGTCTGCCAGGTGGGTTCCTCGACTCCTCAGCCAGGAACAAAAAAATAAAAATTGACGAAAATCTGACGAAAATGCATTGGTGCATTGGACACCTCTGGAACATACAGTCCAGATTTGTCACCCTGTGACTACCATTTGTTTGGGCCACTGAAAGAAGACCTGGGAGGAAGGCGGTTTGGTGACAATGCAGCGGTAGAGGAGTTTGTGCGCAACTGGCCGACTACACGTCATCCCTCATTCTTCAAGGACGGCATCAAAAAGTTGCCAACTCGATGGCAAAAGTGTGTTGGAAATGCAGGAGACTATATAGATAAATGAGGTGGTGGCTTTGTATTTTTTGTTAATTCAATAAAATTGTAAACAATAATTCCGGTTTATATTTGATTCACCCTCGTAATTCCTTAAATTAATTTTAGATAACACGCAATATTCAGGTTCAACCCGGGCGGCTTGAATATCTCTTCTTTCGGAAATGACAAAGCCCTGGATCTCGTTCAAAGATTTACGATAATATGTAGCGAGGAAAATGTTTGACCAAAGGGAGGCGAATGAACAGGTCAATGAAGAAGACTACATGATCTTTATGCTAAGCGAGAAATAACAAAAAAGCGATGTGTAGGATATATGCCACTAATGAGGATTGAAAGAGGGGCATGTAAACTGCTTGTAGGCAAATCACAGGGAAAGCGCCCTATAGTTAGACCAAGAATTAGGCGGGAGAATAACAATCATGATTTGAGGGTGGTAAATTATACAGCGAATTATTGGAAAACTTTAGGTCAGAATAGGGGAGTATGGGCAGTTTTTATCCACTCGGCTACATTCGTTAGTTCCTGTGAGATAGTTAATTCTTTTAACATTAAGCTTGAAATAATATCGATACTAGTAAAAGCTGGACACCATATGCATAACATCGATAACACCCTCACAATAGTACATAGAGAAAACATTCCAATGAGAATAAATATAACTTACTGGAGGAAATCGCAATCCTAAGAGAAATCAACAGCAACCTGATTCTCAATGAATACACACCTAATCCACACAATCCTCTGTACAAAATTCTCACAACCAAGTCAGTGCTTCAACAAGGGTCAACAAGAACGGACCTAATGCATTCTGCTGATGATGGGACTAGTCCCGAAAGGCTTACAGAGTTTTAAAAGAACTTAAGTTGAGGAGACGGACCTACAAGGTAACTATATTATAGTTTTTAACCGTACATTATATTGCTTTGAAATAATATACCTATGAACAAAATTTTTGGGCCATTTCACGTCCAGTTTTTAATTTTGTGGCTAAATACTTGAGTTGTTAGAGAGGGATGTCAAGTAAAATATTAAGACTAACAATAAACATTAGAGACCGCAAGTATAAAGGTCGCAAATACATAACATTTCATTTTTATCTTTGAAACGCTTGGGTCTTTTAGTAATAGGTGTCTACTCTAGGACATTTGAGTAGAGGAATTTACTGATTTTTGAAAGAAAAATAAAACTCATTAAAATAGGACTGCGCACGAATCTGTTTTGTCGTTCGTGCCTGTTTTGTTCCAAGATAAATAACAATACACACCCATCTAACTTCATGTATAAAAAACAGGTATAAAATATTCACTCTCTCTCTCTCATCTATGCACCACCTTTGTGTCTCTCATGGAAAGCAGCTATGCATCTATTTTCATGCTATGCTTTGCAGCATTAATAGAGAATTCTAGGTGTATCAGTACACCAAGTACAGAACTTTCAGTAATCAGTGAACAAAATAATCAAAATCATAAAACGAAACGGAATGACATAAAATTTTACTTACTTACTTAATACAGGCTTTCCACTTTACAGCAGTTTGCCCTTGATTCCTGCTTTCCAGAGATTCCTATCTTCCCATTGTCCATCTTCCATACCCTCTTCATCATGGCATCATATATTCCCTCATACCATTTTACACAAAGTAAATAATTACCAAAAACGATTAATAGAAGAAATGGTCTATACAAAAAACAACAAAATAATGCATTAAATCAAAAGATTTAAATGAATACTGTGGAACATATGATTCATTGCTAATATATTTTTAATTATAAATTGAATTTTAAATTTATTCATATACATTTATATATATATCCATAGTAATTCTGCCCGAAGGCAGGTCCTTCACTGCAATCATAGCATTTTCATGCTATGCTTGCAGCTTTACTTGGGAATTGTGTAGGTGTGGTAGCTTCCCGTTACTTTCCACACCGGTGAAGGATGATAATGATAAGGATGATGGCCATATGATTTCGGGGAAAAACCCTAGGAAAACCCCGATAAAAACCTCACCCAGAAAAACTGCCCCGGGCCCGCTGCGTGACAAGGCAGCACGCTACCTCGAGACCACAGCGGTGGACTGTATATATATGTTTAAAAAATTAAAATTGTCTTGGTGATGGTAACTATGTACAATAAATTTATAAACAACCATGTCTTGAAAATGATCTCACATAAGGAGATTGAAACGTCGACACAATAAATTTATGTTTTGACTGAGATAACGTGTATTTCATTGTAATTATAATATATTTGAGTATGTGTGCTTTGTCAAAAGTGAGTTTTATTACTTGGAATATGGAAGGGTTGAGAATTAAATGTTTACATTTAAATAAATTAAGTTTTACGAACCACATATCCAGTGGCTTTCTAAAAACAAGATGATAAAAGTGTGTTGTTAGTTATTCACAGGTTTGCTTTTTTACTCTTCTACAAAATGCGATTTGGATTCACGTTAAATTAATGAAAATAATAGCCTACTGGATAATCAACATTAATTACAAACATTAATGGGAAAATTAATTTTTTAGATAAAATCCTACAATTAATAAATCAAGTTTAAATTTAGAACTGTCATAATTTTCATTTCATAGGCCTAGCTCATCCAACACAATGTTGTCAAATAATATAAATAAAGCAATAACCCATTTTGGAAGGATTTCTTTATATGAAAATAGTCGGTTCTAATAACACTTCTGAGTATCGCAATTTTAATACTATAACAAGATAAACGTGCTGAACAAAATTCTACGATAAAACATATAATTGAATTGAGTAGCAAACTAATATAATCGTTAAATTCCATATGGTGGGATAAGCATATTTGGAAAGACACAAAAAATATATTGGTAAAACATTGGTGGAATCTGTTGAAATGTATGGAAATGAGGTATGGACAATTAATAAGTACTACAAGAATAGACTAATAGCTCTAGAAATGGATTATTTACGCAGAAGTGCCAGAAAGTCTAGATTAGATCATGTCACAAATAAAAAAATTAGAAACATAATGGAAGCAGAAGAAAGCATAATTGAAAGAATTGAGAAGGAATTAAAGTGGTTAGGACATGTTTTCAGAATGGAAGATGAGCGATGGCCGAAGCAACTATATGAATGGCATCCGAACAGAAAGAAGAAAAGTGGGAAACCAAGGTTAACATGGAAGGAAAACATGAAGACAGTAATGCAAGCTAGAGGGCTAAGCATCGAAGATGCCCAAGACCGTAGGCTTTGGAGGTTTGGCACGGGAAGACGGCAGCAGCTGTAAAAACCCGAAGATAGATAGAGATTATAATTACTGTAAAGAAAATTCCTTGAAATGAAATGCTTCTAATTATTGTTAAATGACGGTGATAGGAACCCTAAAATAGATAATCAAGTTATTGTGATATCAAATTTTCGTATATATATATATATATATATATATATATATATATTCAGTGTACCGAATTTAAATTTCATGCTCGGGCGATATTAATTAAATGTTATGATTTTTTATAAATATTTGTTTGAATCATGGTAAAGTGTCTGGTACTGGATAGAAAAATAAATGTTTCATATATTGCAGCGTGCCAAGCAATAGGAGCAGGACAAATGGTAGACTATATAGCGACGTTTCATGATACCAGACTTCATTTCTGGCAGAAAATCCACGATTCACCGTGCATTTTATATAAATGACCTACGCCGCCTTGTATGAACCGCAAAGCGCGTCTTTTTCGTCGGATTCTTCGTCCTTGTAATCTTACCATCTGTAATCTCGTAGGTCCTGGTCTCTGATGTGTCAATAATTTAAATATTAGTTTTGTTTATAATTTAGATTCTAATTTAAATTGGCATGTGCAAGTAAAACAAACATCTAAAAGGATCTTCTCCATAATGCATTCCCTAAAGCGACTTAAACATTTTCTTCCTACAGCTCTTAAAAGAATTTTAATCCAAACTTTAGTGATGCCGCATTTTGACTACTGTGACGTTCTACTAACTGACATAAGTGACGGATTGTCGGACAAACTGCAGCGTGTCCATAATATGTGTATCAGATTCATATTTAATGTTCGAAAATACGATCACATTTCTCCATTATTCCACGAATTGTCATGGCTACATCTAAAAGAGAGAAGAAAATCGCACTGTCTAATTCTCCTATTTAAGATCTTACATACCTCGATTCCCAATTATTTATCATCCCGTTTCCAGTATCTATCCTCAAACCATAACTTAAACACAAGATCACAACATAGTCTCTTGCTTAATATACCGCAACATAGGACATCACATCACTCCATGTCATATACCATCTTCACTTCTCGCAACTGGAATTCCCTACCACAAGAAATAAGGGGCTGCCGGACATTGGCATCTTTTAAAAGAAATCTAAATTTATATTTGCTCTAAACTCGACTTCATTATTATCCAGTGTAAGATATATATATTAATTGGTGTTTCTCGTATAATGTATCATATTTATATTAATATTATTATTATTATTATTATTATTATTATCATATCATTATTGTTATTACCCTATAAAATGTTGTTTGTACATGACATTTACATTGCTACATTTATTGTATCTTTAACTGTTTATAATTAGTATAGTGTATATCTATATTTGTCAAATATTTATTTGTATTTGTGCTGGTTGAGTGGAAGAGAGGGCCTTATGGCCTTAACTCTGCCAGAATAAATAAAGTATTATTATTATTATTATTATTATTATTATTATATTATTATTATTATTATTATTATTATTATTATTATAAGTTTTCCTGTTCTTGGAGTTCAAAATGGGGCTCATCTGACGACATACAGGCTAAGTATTTATTGATGATTTTTTTATTCTACGTTATCTCATGTAATTTTTTCTATATTTAGACTAATATTTTTCGCTGTTTAGTACAAGGTAAGGTTAAATAAATGCTAATAATTATTAAAATATTTAATTGGATTTATTGGATATTCTTGTTTTGGTGCAATGGGATTCTGTATTTTGTAGATTATAAGTAAATATTTGGGAGTCAGGTTCGACAATTTACCAACAACTTCGGATAAGACATGACAGTTTCATTTCGACAATATTTCAATCAGACAATAATTCATTGTGATTAGTTCAAACTGACACGGGTTGTAAATTGAATTGGTCAATATTCAATGCCTGGCGTATGAACAAAATTGTCAATAGAATCAACGTGCAGCTGTTAAACAGCATCGTTAAATAAAATAACAGAATACGCATCAAACTCCCGACCATGCCTTACACTGGAGCTGACCTCGTTGCATAATCTCTGTGGGAAACTACAGTTTTATACGATGGAATAATTATGACCCTAGCAATGATTCCTGACGAATGAAATTTGTAATGAGAGCTTAGATGCGAGTCCTGTACTAACCAGAAGTAGGTCTCAGCCAATAGGAAGTATGACCACACGTCATTGCTAACTCACTCAAATACAGTCACTGCTAAACATTTTTAAAATCTCACTACAAAAATTAAATAATATAGGTAATATTTATAGTAGACTGCGATAGGCAGGACATGTGGCACGAATGGGGAATGAAAGACGTGCATGGAAGCTTCTTGTAGGAAAACCAGAGGGAAAACGCCCAGTTGGTAGACCAAGAATGAGGTGGGAGAATAACATTAACTATGATTTGGGGGAAGTAGATTATACGGGGAATGATTGGAAAACATTAGCTCGCGATAGGGATGTATGAAGAGCTTATGTTCGCGCGGCCATGAACCTGCGGGTTCGATAGTACCAGTGAGTTAGGGCATCTTTATCCGTGGAGGAAGTATATTCGCTGTATACACACACACACACACACACACACACACACACACACACACACACACACATATTTTATATATATATATATATATATATATATATATATATATATACACAAACACACACACATTGTAGTTGGTTTATATCTCTCTCTTAATGTTTTAAATAACCACTAAATGCCACTTTAATTTAAACAATTTATAGTCTTCCCCGCGCCATAGCCATGTGATTAAGGCAAGATGTCTTGGCGCAGAGCTACGGGACTTGCGCTGGTTCGAGTATCCACGGGGGAAGAAATGTTCTCAAGGAATTTCTGCCAGTATGGGACCGATGCCCACCCAGCATCGTGAGGCAATTGGGTAGCTACAATAAGTAGCGGCTCCAGGTTGAGAAGACTAGCTATAATGGCTGGGGGACCCGACATTCACATTGCACTATAATGTTAAGACTTGAGGCAGCAAGTGTGCAAAATATTATAATTAAAGTCTCCGGTTTAAAATCTAAAATGAACACATCCGCGTCTCACTATAATTCTCTATGGACTGTACATGTTTTTGTAGAGGAATGGTTTTGTTTGTACACGTGGCAGACAGGGAATTCACAGCTCAGCAGTCTTCATAGGCTCTCCCATTGGATTTACGGTCAAGGACATTCTTCAAAATCCCTTGCGCGACCTATAAGCAGACATTTCCAACGTTTGTGACCACGTACATTACAAGCGTTGAAAATGGGACACTACAGATGAGTTGATATGTTAACGGCCGAAATTAGAATCGAATTAGTGAAACATTTTCAATGTTCATAAAGATTAAATTAAATAACAGATTTTCTGAAGAAGGAATTATAAATCGAGGTGTGAGCAAGGCTGCCCCCTATCCCCAACACTCTTTGCAATTTATATCAATGAAGTAATATGTTGCTGGAACAAAACATATAACTTTGGAATAAGAATGTCAGAATATAGAAAATTAAACACCATACTGTTTGCAGATGACCATATAATAATAGCAAATTCCGAAGATAATCTACAAAAAGGTCTGTATGAACTTAACAAAATTACAAAAGGAAATGGTTTGAAGATATCTACAGAAAACAACAAAAATTATGGCATTTCAAGGTGTAGATCCTGTCAGAAGTAAAATTGTAGTGGAAAATAAAATTTTGGAGCAGGTGAATAATTTTACATATCTAGGATGCAATATCTCATATGAAGAAGAAAAGGATGTAAATGCAAAAAATCTAAATTTTTAAGAATTTTAGGGTTAATAAATTCTATCTTCAAGCCACAGTTAGTCCAAAAGCATTCAAGATTAAAAGTGTATAAAACACTGGCTCTTCCAACTCTTTTGTATGGTAGCGAAGTATGGACGTTGAAACAGAAGGATATACAGAGACTTAGATCGGCTGAAATGAGATATCGTCGGAGAACTGCAAGATACACACTACTAGATCACAACAAAAATGAAGACATCTTAGAAGAATTACACATGGAACCTTTAGAAAACAAAATGTCTGATTATAAGTCAAGATGGATGCAACATGTTCATCGAATGGAAGATCACAGAATACCCAAACAAATGTTAAGATATCAACCTGCAGGAAGAAGAAGACCAGGACGTCCACTCAAAAGACTTTTGGTTGGTGTTTCTCTTGAGGCCGAAACAGGTCAACGAATGGCCTAAATTTGTGAATGTACTATGATGATGATGATTTTCAATGTTAACAACGTACCTTTTTATATTTGGGATTTTGTGGAAATGAATTATTTTTAATAAATAAATCTTAACATGTCTTGTACATAAGATATTCTATATATTATACAAAACCACACTCATAAATATACTAATATTGAACATGCACATGTGGAAAATTGAGGTTATTTCAAGATAAACAACTATTAAAATTAATGTATGCAAAATATATAAAAATAATTGTTGCAAAAATTAGAGATATCAATATAGTAGTATAGAAACAGCAGGTTCTGACGCACCTATCATTTTTCAATTTCAATACATTTCAATACATTTTCACCCAAAATCATATGAAAAAATAATAAAATAGGTCGAAAATCAGACAATTTGATGACTTATTTTCTATAGAAATAGAAAAAAGTCACGAAATAAGCAAAAAAAAATAAACATAACTAAAAATATACACAAGTAAAAAAATAATAAAGTAGGTCAAAAAAACAAGACAATTCACTGATAAATAATTAAAAACATACATATTTCAACTCACCCCGGTTTGTTTGTTGTCCATTATCAGCCGAATACAAGTACGTCTGCACTAGTTCAATGATCTTGAATGATGTCTCTCTATGTTTATATACAATTTTAACATTGAACAAGCTTAGACAGGAATGTGACGTGTTCGTGACGTCAGCGCGTCATCACTAACCTTGAATTGATTAATAGGATATAACTTGATTGTTTCCGCTACTACAAGAAAATATTAATCACCTCAAAATATTATGAAAATAAAATAAAATAGCAATATTTTTGCTTTAAATTGAGTATTTTTATATTTTCTAAGTCTAAGTAAAGTTATTTCTTATAAAAATTGAATTTATAATTCTTAATAATTTAAACATATTTACAATGTTTTTCATATATTAAGTCGCTTTTTTCATTTAAAAATTAAGTGTGTTTTGTTTGTTTCAAGGGGGGTCCAATTACAATATATTCTATTTTTTTGTCAATATATCTTTAAATATCATCTTTTGTATTAGAAAAACTATAATACATACTTCAAATCTATTAGCAATTTTGATTTGGTATTCTTGCCGCATTTCATCATTTTTCAAGTTTTTTTAATTCAAATTTTACAGAATCATCTTTAGCGTTCGTTCCTCTCATAAGCGATAGCCGTTGTCTGATGTTAACTCTGACCAGATGATGATCCGAATTGCAGTCTGTCCCTTTAACTGATTTAACATCGACGATGCTACTGTGCAAGCGTTTATCCAGTAATACATGATCTATCTGGTTCCGAGTTTCTCCATCTGGAGACGTCCAGGTGTATTTATGAATATCCTTATGCTGAAATGTTGTGCTCTTAACAATGAGATTCTTTGATGTGGCAAATGTGACTAATCTAACCCCGTTGTCGTTACTATCTTCATGAAGACTGAATTTGCCTATTGTTGGTTTGAATATATCTTCCTGCCCCACTTTTGCATTAAAATCTCCTAAGACAATTTTCATATGATATCGTGAAAGGCTATCAAATAAGCATTCTAATTCTTCATAGAACTCATCCTTGATCCTGTCATCTTTATCTTCTGTGGGGGCATGTACATTTACAATTATAAAATCATGTCGTTTACCCTTTAGAATTATGTATGATATCCTATCGCTAACAAATTTAAATCTCGGATAGCGGATAGGATCCTCCTTCTGACTAAGAAACCCGTAGTATAATGATTCCTGATTACAGACTACCTTCTTCTGGCCACCTAACTTCCTGTAAAGCGACTATATCCAAGGGCGATTTATCTAATTCCCGCGTTAATATCTCTAGTGCCTCGCTGTTGTATAAAGTCCTAACATTCCATGTTCCTAGGAACATGTCCCTGTGTTTGAGCCTTTGGCATGGGTTCCCTGAAGTATTCCCCGCCCGGAGAACCGAATGGGGGACTATGTGACCTCCGGAAAATTTTACCCCAGTTGAACCCATGTCCGCATTTCTTGACGGTTCTATTTTTACGGTGAAAGATCGTCACTCTTTCGACCAAGGTACTTTTTTCGTCTGGCTTATCACCTTCGACCAGTCCGGCACGGGTAACCCTATCGGCAGCAATGCTACCGCCGGCATAGCTCTCAGGATCATTTAAGCACGCAAGCCACTCCAGCACGACAAGGCAAAGATACCATGGAGGGTATCAAAAACAATAAGTATAAAAAAATATTGGAAAAGAAAACTTTGAAATTAGTGAATTAACCAACTCATTAATAATTAAAACAAAAGCTAAGTGTTATTTGTTACACAAGTTCAATGTTTTAATATGCCAGCTGATCTCCGTCAGTTTCCACAGACTTTGGCCCTGGATGTTGTCTCACTCGACATTTTGGCTGACTGAACAACTTCCAAATCAAATATTTTTGTGGCATTTTCAAAATTCAGGATTTAGATTTGATTTGGAAGTTCTTCAGTCTGCCAAAAGATGGAGTGGGAGTCGACATCCAGGGCCGACAACCAAAAATTCAAAAGTCTGGAAGAACTGATAACAAGAATATTGAAACATAACTCAAGACAAAAATATGTAATCAGGTTGGGGGTTTGAACCCAGGACCTTTTGCTTTCTACACAAATGCTCTACCAACTGAGCTATCTCAGAAACTCCAAATCTAACTGCAAACATTTCTCTTATATACACTTAATTCCCGAGTGCCAAACGCTATGAAACCGTTGCTTTGATCTTATAAATTATGGCTTGTTTAGTAAAAAATTCACATATTTTAAAGCCGGTTCGGCCTCTTTTGCTGATTTTATCAATTGTTTCGTACATCTAAATGATGAATATATTATATTTGTAGAGAAAAATATACGCTCAGACTGGGCCTTGAACCCAGAACCTTCGGTTTCTATGTAAATGCTCTACCAACTGAGCTATCTGAGAAACACTTAATCTAGCTCAGTTGGTAGAGCATTTGCATAAAAAAACTGAAGGTCCTGGAGTTAAACCCTAGTCTGAGTGTATATGTTTCTATTTGAATAGAATTTCTCCATCATTGATATGAAATGAATAATAAAAACATTGAAACATGATCAAAAGAACAATATTTTATGAGATAATATGACAATGACATTTATTAAGAAGAACTTCATAAATGTTACTTCCTGTTGTAATTTGTTTATGCATATTGTCATTATTAATAATAAAACAAGTAAATTATAAATGAAGCAACTAATAATTTAAACGTAATATGGTTATGTCATCAAATTTTATATTTAACTCCGCCATTGCCGGTCCCAAGCCCGGATGAGAAAGGAGGAGGGGGAGGAGTAACACCTCGTTAAAGAAACCTTGGTTCAGCTGATAGTACCATGTGAGGGCCCCTTGCCAGGGAACGGTAAAGACCTCAACGGCAATGAAGGCGGAGAGGGATACCCTTAATACGGCAGATTTGGGGAAGAGGCACCCTACCCTCACTCAGGGAAAGAGAGAGGAACCGCTACCTTGCGGAGAAGGAGAAACTTCAAAGGCTAAGGGAGCATCCCCTACAGAAAAGCATGCCTGTCCAAGAGGCATTGAGGTGGTAACCCCACCACTGCACTTACCCCAACTATAGGCTGGTAACCTATAATGGGGACATCTTTAAATACTCGAAAGACTACAAGAAATAAGCAGGCGGATAATACTAAAGGCAAAAGAGACCTCGGAAGACCCTTCAACCGATGGAAAGATCAGTTTTTGTAGTCGCAGAACGGGCATCATCACCCAATACTGCTTTCGGAAGAAGAAGAAGAATTTTATATTTAATTGTTATAATATGGAGATAATTTCACGAATACTTCATATCTCTGTGTTACTTAAATTACAGACATAATTTACAATATTTAAAATAAGTTTTATTTTCACTTTAGAATTATAAGTAACGTCACGAGTGATTTTCAAATTATCGATAAATTCACGAGATACAAAGTGATGAGTGAATTTATGTAGAGAATTTGGAAATCAAGAGTGACATTTGTTAGGACTATTTAACAAATAAAATTAAGCTGTTTACTCACAAATCATTGTTTAAATATAGTTATTTTAAAATATTTATATATTTAATGTAAACGGCGATCTTTGAAAACAAATGAGGAATGTTTGTTTCATTTGTTCATCTACTGCAACCAGATCATGTTATTTATTGCCAAATAAATATTGTAAGAGTCCACCGCTGTGGTCTCGGGATAGCGTGCTGCCTTGTCACGCAGCAGGCCCGGGTTCGATCCCCGGTCGGGACAGTTTTTCGTGAGGTTTTTATCAACCTCAGAAGTGCGGCATGCCAGAGAGAACACCAGGAATGTCAAAAGACAACCTGGAGCATTTGCAAAAAAATAAAATAAGATATCAGGTAAATTCCCCACTTCTAATGGTCGGATTTCGCTGATTTTTCATAAAAACTACCTCGATTTATTTTAATAGCATATGCCGAATTCCGTTGTGAAACACAAAAAATTGCGACCGCTAGAGTAATTTTGAAATGTTCGATTCAGGTGAACTCCTACACCCAATGGTTTTAGAGCACTACAGATAATAGCACTATACACATCCAAGTTAACTGTTCACGGGCGGAGGGGAAGAGTTTTAGCGCAAGCGTCGCCCATCTACTGAATCTGTGGAAGGGATGTAGGAGAAAACTGTACATCCGATCACGTATTGAAATTTTTCAACTTCAAATGTGGGGGGAGAATCTCTAAACACGTGTGAAAGTACTTAACATGGTTGTCAAATTAGTAATTTAAGCAAGGATCACTCAAGCGGTCGGATCATTTGAAATCACAGCATTTGTCGTCTCTCCGTTACCAGCCTCACAATAAATCACAAGTGGCAACATGTAATGAGAAGGGCAAGGGAGGGACAGCTCATTCCTAGACGTAACCCCAAAAGTAACAGGGTTGTCAAGTTAGTCATTCTGCCACTGACCGCGCAGAACGACGGATCATTAAAATACATAGTATTTGTCAGCTCTCTACCTGCCAATCAGACAACATAATACAAAGGACAGGAAGTGGCAATATAGTAAGGAAGAGAAAGAGAGTTTGTTACTTAACATATTTTCCGCCTCCACAACAATATATTACTAATATCTTCAACATCTATAAAGATAATAAAATCTCTGTTAAACAAGATGGCAAATTATCTTCTTGGGAAAAGATCAAAACTGGAGTAAGACAGGGATGTGGACTTTCACCGGTGCTTTTCATTATGTACATGAATAAATTAATAAATTAATGGAGGAAAACACAACGAGGATATATACCCATCAATAGGAACCTCAAACTCGATGCTATTCTTTTTGCAGACGATTTAGCTCTTCTGGCACTTTCCGAAAATGATTTGCAACGATCAATTTATAATTTACAAAAAATAGGTGCCAAATTTAATATGGAAATATCAATTAACAAAACTAAAATTATGGCATTTCATGGGAAGGACGCCATACAAAGTAAAATCTGTCTCCAGAATTAAATTTTAGAGAGATCTAATCAATTTAAATACCTTGGATATTATCTCTCTATCTGGGATGAAAAAGATATCCCTGAAAAAGTTACTAGTTATAATAAAAGTTTAGGAATTATTAATCAAGTTATGAAACCATCCCTTGTACAAAAAAACCCAGATTACGTTTATATAAACACTTTGGCTAGACCAGTGTTGACTATGGTAGTGAAGCATGGACACTAAAAAAAACACATGAAAGCAGAAATAACGGCTTGTGAAATGAGATTCATGCGCAGAACAGCGGGTTACACCAGATGGGATCGGAAAAGGAACACCGATATCTTAAAAGAATTGAATACTACGCCAATTTTGGAATATATTAAACAGTACCAACTAAATTGGAAACACCATCTTGAAAGAATGAGTTCAAATCGGATCCCCAAAGCTGTTTATAATTATATACCAAGAGGACGAAGATCACTGGGCCGTCCTATGAAATGCTGGAGGGAAAATTTTCTATAGGATCGTAACAGGCCTTGGCCTAATACTTGGAAGGAAGAAGAAGAAGACAAAACACTTGGATGGGTAATAGTAAGGTCCTCACGAATTGTAATTCCACTGCCTTTCAAATTCTTTTTATTACGAAACACCTCACTTCGCTTACGGAAGGACACAAATTTAACAATGACAACCCTAGGTCGTCCACCAACTGTTTTTCTACCTACACGATGACTACGATCAACGTCACAGGCCTGGAGACAAACACCAACTGTCTCTGCTACCTGCAAGGCGATGGCATGTGTATGTTCAAATGTTCATGAAAATAGGTTGAACGGTTTAGAAGTCTATGATAGACAAACATAGAAAAATCTCATCTTTAAAACCTGACACTATCGAACCCATACGTTCATGACAGCGCGGACATAAGCCCTCCATACATCCCTATCCTGAGTTAATGTTTTGAAATCTTCTCCTGTATAATCTACTTCCCTCAAATGATGGTTAATGCTATATTCTCCCACCTTATTCTCGGTCTACCAACTGGGCGTTTTCCTTCTGGTTTTCGTAGAAGCTCTCATGCCCCTCTTTCATTCACCATTCGTGCCACATGTCCTGCCTATCACTGTCTACGAGACTTAACTGTTCTCATTATATCTGGTTTCCTATAAAGACCATGTAGCTCACTATTATGGAGTCTTCTCCATTCACCTGTCTGTTCCAAAAAAAATTCTAACAACTTTATTCTCAAATACTCGTAATCTTTACTCCTCCCTTAAAGTAAGAGTCCATGTTTCACATCCGTATAATATAACTTGGAGAATAACAGTTTCATATGTTTTCAGATTAATATCGTTTGAGAGAAGTTGGGACATAATAACATGCATTTCCAGAATTGAGTCTCATCTTTGGGGCGATACAAGTTTTATTTTTATTAAACATTAAAATAAAACCAAATTAAACAACGTTTGCACTCTCGTGTTCGAATGACCTTACAAATTATTGTTCATCGCGTAAATAGATTAAAGCATTAATTTATAGCACATAACTAATTAACTAACTCATTGGCACTATCGAACCCGTAGGTTCATGGCCGCGCAGACATAAGCTCTCCATACATCCCTATCGTGAGCTAATGTTTTCCAATTATCCCCTGTATAATCTACTTCCCTTAACCCTTTGCCGCTCCCATTTACCGTCCTCCTACTAGGACAGGATGGCTGGGTTTTTTAAATGGGCATTTAAATTCAGATACCTATAGCAGAATCTATGTTCCCCCTTAAGAAAAAAAATCATAAAAATTAAACTGAAGAAGATAGGATCATAATTATTTTTTTATCTAATTCCTAATATATTTACGCATGTAATAACGTACTCACCTAATTTTGCACCTCCACATTTCGCTGCTGGTGGTATTCCAAAAAACATCCCACGCGGCACAATGGGATGACACACTGTTTACACTTAAATGTTGTCTGTTTATCCCTTCCAGATGGAGCTTCTTTATTTTTCTCTATACACAAAGCACACACTTTTGCACGGCCTGATATTTTTTCGAAAGAATGAAAAGTTTAGGGGATGCAGTTCCGATGGGCAAACTTCTCTTCCTGCCAGTACGCTTGCGAGACGTGAACGTACTTATTAGCTGGCGCACTAAGTTTCGTCTGAAGGTCACTTGCCTGTTTCCGTGTGCTGTACTCGAGGGCTGGTTTGTCAGGTCATATCAGATGAAACAGTTCACAACACACACATTTAGCACAAAATGTAATAGAAACTTACACCACATTCTTGAAGATCGGCCAACACCATAATATTCGCGTTTCTGATCACTTATATCCACGCCTCCCACGTGCTTCGTGTAATTTATGACGGCATTAGGTCATGGAACTTCTATTTCTTCATTGCCTCTTTCTGTTTTTCTTATGACTGAACCATCAGTCCGGGGATCGGAACTCGTGGAAATTCGATTGTCTTGCCACTCTACCGCCGTCATATCTTCATGCTGCATTTTTCTGGATTCGCTACTTTTGAACCTCATTATCTGTGACCTATATAAGTGTTTATCCTTGGTCCATATTTACACACGTGCAGGAATGCCTTCTAAGTGATTTCATCACACCTGCATAAAGAGATCACGTGTTCTGTACGCACAACGTAATATTTTTTAAGATGCTTTCATCAAGAGCGCTTTAGAGCGTTTAGACCGAGGGTTAAATCGTAGTTAATATTATTCTCCCGCCTCGTTCTTGGTCTACCAACTGAGCACTTTCCTTCTGGTTTCCCTACAAGAAGCTTCCATGCACGTCTTTCATTCCCCATTCGTGCCACATGTCCTGCCCATCGCAGTCTACGAGACTTAACTGTTCTCATTATATCTGGCTTCCTGTAAAGACCATGTAGTTCACTGTTGCGTTGTCTTCTCCATTCACCTGTGTTCACCTCTCTTTGGTCCAAAAAAACTGCTACGTACTGTAATATTTTTCAATTTTTGTTAAAAGATAATTGTATTTTATATAACATTAACCATTATTTGGAAAAGTAGGTTATACAGGGCATGACTGAAAACATTAACTCAGGATAGGGATGCATGAAGAGCTTATGTTCGTGCGGCCATGAACCTACGGGTCCCAGTGAGTTAGTTACAATATATGACATAAGTCAATTAGATATTATAGAAATAACAGAGTTAAAAAAGTGAAAACCGCCGAAGTTTTTTATGTGCAATAAGATTTTATGGCTGACTCAATCATTTTTTGATGCTATTGCACATTTTCCACGAGTAATAAACAACCTTGCAAAGCAGAAGGTTGATAAGGAATATCATGTCAATACATCAGATTCAAGGACACTTTATCTAACTGCAGTTATTGTAGGTATAACTGAGTCAGCGATCATCTGTACGTTTTGTTTACAAAACAGATTTCACTAGCGTCGAGTGCTTTGGAAGACAGCGAAGCAAATTAATATTGACCCAACATTGTACTGTATATTTCGTCTTCATGGACTTCTATTTGATGCATAAACATTGTCCTTTATATCCCTCCTCATAACACTGTATATTATTCATTATCTTCCACGGTCTCACTTACCAAAACATGGAATTCCCTTCCGCCCTATGTCAGAGACTGTCAAACTATAACATCATTTAAAAACAAACTAACTTTATACACCTCACTGACAGTATTCTAGACTGAATTCCAGATGGTACTGACAA
Organism: Diploptera punctata; assembly: GCA_030220185.1. Classification (NCBI taxonomy): domain Eukaryota; kingdom Metazoa; phylum Arthropoda; class Insecta; order Blattodea; family Blaberidae; genus Diploptera; species Diploptera punctata. Next base: position 77,898 of record JASPKZ010007939.1, on the reverse strand, counting down.
TCACATTTAAGAGAGGATGTGAGGATCGGAGTTGGTATTATCGGTTGTGTCCAGATAGTGGAATAGTGAAGCTATCTCAAGAGGGAAGACTAAGAGAAACCGCTAGCAAGTAGAAAGGTTTGAGTGAATATTTAACTCATGCCCCAAATGGGACTCAATGGCCAATCACGTTTCAATGATTTCTGTTTTACAACCAATCAGAGTCGTGTTTCACGAAATATTTACCAGTGTTATAATGATGTCCCAACTCCTTTCAAAAAACGTTAAGCTGAAAATATATAAAACTATTATTCTACCAGTTATATTATATGGATGCGAAACACGGACTCTTACTTTAAGGGAGGAAAGGAGATTACGAGTATTTGAGAATAAAGTTCTTAGGAAAATTTTTGGACCAAAGAGAGATGAACAGACAGGTGAATGGAGAAGACTACATAACAATGAACTACATAGTCTTTATAGGAAGCCAGATATAATAAGAACAGTTAAGTCTCGTAGACTGCGATGGGCAGGACATGTTGCGCGTATGGGGAATGAAAGACGTGCATGGAAGCTTCTTGTAGGAAAGCCAGAGGGAAAACGCCCAGTTGGTCAACCCAAGAATGAGGTGCGGGGAGGGCGCCCCACATCACTCTGATTCAGGGAAGTAGATTATACAGGGAGTGATTGGAAAGCATTAGCTCAGGATAGGGATGTATGGAGAGCTTATGTCCGCGCGGCCATGAACCTTCGGGTTCGATAGTGCCAGTGAGTAAGTAAGTAAGTAAGTAAGTAAGTAAGTTATAATTACCATATTAAAGAAGGCTCCTCCTTTTTAATATTCTGAACAGGTCTGACCATTATTTTGCAGTGACTGAGCCTGTGAGAAATACGGCTACCAGATTGTATATATAGTGCATGAATGTCAACACAAGCCGCATGCGGGAATTAGTATAAAAACATTTGTAGCAATTGATTATACCACCAAAAAAAAGAAACCACTGTTTGTACTTTCTTAAATGTATTTTTTCCCAGGTAACAATCCAGAAAAATATAATTGTCATATTTACATCATACGACATCGGAAATGAATTAATATACAGTTTGGTGTGTTTCATTTTTTCTCCACTAGAGAGCATTCTTATAATATTGCGTTCCTTTGGCAATAAATAGTATAATCTGGTTGCAGTGATAAACAAAAGAAGCAGATGAAGCGTAACTATCGCTTCTCATTTGTTTTAAAACATCGCCGTTTACACTAAATATATAAATATTTTAAAATAAATATAGTTAAACAATGATTTGTGAGTAAACAGCTTAATTTTATTCGTTAAATAGTCCTAACAAATGCCACTCTTGATTTCCAAATTATCTAGATAAATTGGAAACCACTCGTGGCATTACTTATGATAAATGAGAAATAACTTAATTTTGTTTATATAATATCCTTCCATATATTATTCTCTATATTATTTTATTCTCCTTATATTAGTTAATTTTTATGTGCCAGAGTGAATTTTCTATTTTCAAGATTGATCTTAAATTTGTATTTTTATTCTCTCATCAACTATAACTTTATAAAGTATCTATATTTCCTCTATGTGCTGTAATCCATTGTAGGATAGATGGGGTTTTGCCTGGTATGGCAGAGCTGTTGTCTCGCGAATCAGAGTGCCCGCGGAGAACATTCCACTTGCGTCTGTCCCTCCATTCGTGAAGGTTCGATACTCGAGAAGGATCTAGACTGAATTCCAGATGGTACTGACAATCACATTCAATTTTATGAGAGGATGCGAGAATCGGTTGTGTCCAGATAGTGGACTTGTGAAGCTATCTCAAGAGGGAAGACTAAGAGAAACCGCCAGCAAGTAGAAAGGTTTGAGTGATAAATAAGATAACAGATTAATAGCAGCAAGTTGTTTGTGAAAGATCAGTGAAATTTTGTGATGTAAATACAGAGCATTTGGAAATTTCCTGTGAACAAGTGTTGTCTTTATTCAACGAAATTCCACCGGAAACCTACGCACTGCTGGACTGGCGAATATCAATTTCTGCATCCGAACAAAAGCACTTTCTAATTCGGGTTTGAGTATAAAATATTCCGACTAAAATTGATTATTATATAAACAAGTTATATTTTGGTATTAAAAGATTCCGGGCTATGTGGCCGTGGTCTATAACTGGCGTTTCTTCCAGACGTTTCTCCCTCAACTGCGGAGGGCATCTTCAGTGGCGAGCGCTTCCAGTTCGAGTCTACGACAGGGAAACAACAGCTGGAAGCGCTCGCCACTGAAGATGCCCTCCGCAGTTGAGGGAGAAACGTCTGGAAGAAACGCCAGTTACAGACCACGGTCACATAGCCCGGAATCTTTTACTACCATGATTACCGGCCGTGAAAGCCTGCATTCCACAAGTTATATTTTATTCGTATGGTGGCGAATTTTGGACTTTTTATAAATATTACAGCACATTGTACTGAACTATTCCATTTTCCGTCCTATTTAAAAATGTTATAGCAAGTTACTAAAACGTGCCATAGTATAAAATAAATATCCCACCTAATGGATATTTTACAATAAGCCAATTATCTACTTTTACCAGCTTTTGGAGATTCCATTGAATAAACGCAGATAAACGTGTCGTATTTACGTACCACACGCCACCCGGGCACCACCTGTCCGGAGAGCAATTTTAACTATACATCACACACATATACTTTATAACCACACAAGGACACTGAGGGCTTCCCCGAATCAGTGATCAGCTCAATGTCGGGGCCCCCTCTGTGACAACACAACATTAAGCGATAATCACCATTCACACACACATTAACACTAAACGTGGCAAATATGATGATGATTATGATGGACAGTTGGTGTTCGGGTGCGGTTTGGGCCTTATAATGTTCATTCCCATTTGTGCTGGACAGGTGAGGGAAGGGTGAGGAAAAACTCGAAAAAATCTAGAAAAGTTTGTGCCGACGGGGATTCAAAATCGACCCGCCCTTGCCTATCGGAGAGCGACGGTACCCTGAAAACCACAGCGGAGAGGAGAGAGAAGAACTAGCATTTGAACATAACTTTTTAATAAATAATAGTTTAGAAAAAACTAAAAACCCCACGCTTTATTAGAAAACTGAACTAAAAAAATGTATAGTAAAAAAATATTTAATTTCAACCGACAGCTTGGGCTAAATAGATTTTACCATCAAAAGCGTGGGGGGCTCTTAGAGTCCCTCCATTAATTTTATTATTATGATAATCAAACGCATATTGTTTATAAAAGTAAAGTCTCCTAAGAAGAAAATCTAAAAATCATTAAAAAAGCAACCCACGCTGTTGATGGTAAAATTATTTATCCCAAGCGTGTTGGAAATTAAAATTATTTTTCATTTTTTTAGTTCAGTTTTCTAATAAAGCGTGTTGTTTTCGTTTTTTAAAACTATTATTTATTTTTTGTTTTTTAGTTTTAATATTTTACAGAATAACATAAAAATGTAAAAATATTTAAATTCGATACTATTGTAAAAGCTAAAAGTAATACTCTTCTAAAAGGACCTCCCAGCCGGATTTGAATCAACAACCTATGGATTACTGAAATTATATACCACTAGAGTTCACCCCTCTACCAACTGAGCTCTTACAACGATTGACTAAAAAGCCGACAAGTCCGCAACCTATTATACAAGTTTTCATTTTTTTTATTTTCTGATGATTCTGGCAAGGATTTTAGAAAATAAATATGAAATTATTGTATTGTCACGGGTCCTTTACAAGTATACATATTTTCAAGTCGATCTAATGTTTCTAGGTGGGTGAAAATCGTGTTCAAAGATTCCGTTACATAGATACAAAGACACTATTTTTGATTTTCTGATGATTCTGGCCAGGATTTTAGAAACTAAATATGAAATTATTGTATTGTCATGGGTCCTTTAAACGTATACAAAATATCAAGTCGATCCAATGATTTTAAGTGGGTGAAAATCGCGTTGAAAGATTCCGTTACATAGATAGATAGATAGATAGATAGATAGATAGATAGATAGATAGATAGATAGATAGATAGATAGATAGATAGATAGATACAGGTCAAGTTAATATAAAGCGTGTAAAAATACTACTTTTTCATCGTGACAATTCCTGTGTAAAAGTTCAGTCTGAAAATGTAGTTCATTTAAAAGTATGTACAGTAGGCCTATGTGCTGGAAATATAATTCGTTGTACGCCATGTGACAGACATAACGAAGGTTTGAAATATCATGCACACAATGATATGTGATACTAACAATATGAAACTCCAGCGAGATGTTGAATAATGGTTTTTGAAAACAGAATGTTGTGGTCGTTATTTTAACGCTACAGTATTGCGAGTTTTTTTTCAACTTTTTTTATAGCTCGTTACGAACAAGCGTAAAAAATACATCATTTCTTGTTCGGAGCAGCTATTCTCTCCGCTGGGAAAAGTTACATCTGCATCTTTTCCCAAGACATCAATCGTTAAATCTACGATTGTGTGTCCCACCCCCTTCTCTTCCCCTACGTAATTTACTCGTCATATATTTGAGAGGGATAAATTTACTGCCAGACTTTGCAATACAAGTTCAAAACTTCTTAGTAGAATATTGTAGAAAAATAAACTATTTACTTGGAAAACAATTATAACCGGTAAAGGTAATCAAGTGCAGAGTTTATTTATTGCCAAAATGGTTTTTGAAATAAAGAAGCAGCAATTTCCACACACTCGAAGCCATATTTATACTTGATGAATTGAAATATAGGAATTAGTAAAGTAATCCCACTACAGGCCTCAGGAGGCCCTTGGGGTAGTAGGAGGTTAAGGCTCCCACTATTTCTACACAATCGGCACTCGATGTCAGCCGGGTTGTCAGCCCTGCGTAACGGCCGCCTTTACCCCAGAACAAGCGTCTGGCACTCATTTCCGTTAGAGGCTGAATCGACCCCAGGGCCATAGTGCCGCCAGAAGTTTTGGGTCAGTTTTTAAAAATCCTGACCCCACCGGGACTTGAACCCTCGACCTTCCGGATTGTGGCGCAGAGCTTTAACCACTACGCTACGGCGTGCCCCCAAAGTAAAGTGATCACACAACAGGCCCGGAGGCCCTTGGGGTAGTGGGAGGTTAGGGCTCCCACCTTTTCTAGACAATCGGCACTTTATGTCAGCCGGGTTGTCAGCCTTGCGTGACGGCCACCTTTACCCCCAGAACAAGCTTCTGGTACTCATTTCCGTTAGAGGCTGAGTCGACCCCAGAGCCATAGTGCCGCCAGAGGGTTTGGGTCAGTTTAAAAATCCTGACCCCAACGGGACTTGAACCCTCGACCCTCCGGCTTGTAGCTCAGTGCCTTAACCACTACGCTACGACGTGCATTTTATTCAATTGAACCAATTCTACTTCTCGCCTTATAGGTACTCTTACGTGCCACATGCTATCCGCGCCTTACAGTACTCAGGACCAGTCGGGAGAGGGATTATAACTATAGATAACACATTTGTGACCTCACGAGGTAAAGGAGAGCCTCCACGATTGAGAGATCAGTTCGATTTCAGGGACTCCTCCGAGACAACTCGATATTAAGAAGAAACACACCAATCGCAGAAATATTCATTATAACCTGGCGAATATAATGATGATGATTATGATGGCCAGAAAAAATTCGGGGACCGTTTAGGCATTTGTGTTACAGATGAGGAAAATCCCCGAAAAAAATATCATCCAGGAAACTTGTCGCCATTGGAGATCAAACTCGGGTCTGCTGCATACAATGCAATTGTAGATATAACAAATACCAGAAAGGTAATCACGTTTTCAACTGAAGAAAATAATTAATAATTACATCTATCTATGATGGCGTTGCCCATTGTTGAGCCATAGCCTCTCATTTGTCATCATCATCATCCGGTATCATAGCAGCTGTCGCCGTCTTCCGGAAACCAAACGCCATTCCTCTCTATCCATTGATCTTCCTCCATTCCTCTGATATTCATAGCTGCTTGTACCCCTTCTATCCAAGTTTTCTTCCGTCTTCCTCTCTTCCTCCTTTCCATTGGGATCCATTCCATAACAATTTTTGGTAATCTTTGTCCTGTGGAGTTGCCAGTCTCCCATCGGACACCTCCCCAGGTGGCGGATAGGGGAATGCTCAACAGATATGGCGGGTACTGGGGAAATAAAATACCCAGGGCGGACCAAAACTAGCGCTGCTGCCTTGCAGTAAGATACTGGACTATCAAAGGCTAGAGGAACAAAACCTTGAACAAAAATTACCCGTCCCCCAGGTTGGGGGTTGATGCATCGGGCCAACTCCTCGTTCATCATAAAAAGAAAAATATGCTAAAAAACCAAACAACATGCCTCGGAAAAACACTCTAGGACGATTAAAGCTCATTTGTCACTTAACATAAATTGACGCACTCGTTCATTGCCTCCTTCAATCAGTAAGGTAATATTTTGCATATCAAAATGGTAATATTAACTCTTGTAATAAAGGGGCAACAGTTTCCGTGCATTCAACGAGTGACACAAGTCTGGTCAGATTATTCTAAATGATGCTACTAAAATTGTATGTATCTGCATATACACAAGTTGTTATCTATAAAATGCAAGAGAAAACTAAAATCAAATAAATCAAAATGAGTCCAATACTTTGGCGTGGATAATAAATTGATTTCTTTCGAATCACATTGTAAATTACCTAGAGATTGTTAAAAGTTCTTCTTCTTCTTCTTTTTCTACTACAAGGTTTAGGCTATGCAGCCTGTTCCGGCGAAGTTAAAAGTGGAGTCCATCTTCTACGTGGTCGGCCAACATCTCTTGTTCCTCTGGGATTATACAGGAAGGTTCTTTTTGGTATTCTTTCGTTGTTCATTCTCATTAAGTGTTCTGTCCATTTCTTATTATTTTCGCTGATTTTATCTTCAATTTTATATATATTTAATTATTCTCGTATAGTTTCATTCCTTATTCTATCCGCTCTTGTGCATCCTTTCACATTACGTAAAAATAGCATTTCCGCAGTCTGTATCCTGCTTTTATCCTTTGATTTCATTATCCAATTTTCACTTCCATACAACGACAAAGGAACAGCCATTGTTTTATATAATTTAAGCTTCGTATCTTTCCTTGTTTTCCGACCTAAGGTTCTTTTTATAGTTCCTCAAAGAGCCTGAAATTTATTTGTTAAAAGTTAATATAACTTTATTTAATTTTATCATCATCATCATCATCCAGGGATTAAGCCTGTTGGCTCGTTCCGGTTTCATGAAAGCTAGAATTATTAAACTTGTTCAGACCATCTTCTGTGTGGGCGTCCAACATTTCTCCTTCCGTGCGGTTTATTTAATTTTCTGTTTGTTATTTTATGTGTGTTACTATGGTTGTTTTTATTACACAGGTCTGCGAAATAATTTTTATCTGCGTCACAGTGTTTAACTGGTCTCTAAATTTAATTTTCTTATGCTTAATTCAGAGATGGTAACAGTTTCTTCGTATCAGTAAGGTTTTTTTTTTTCGCTATGTTGAAATTAAATATTTATTACTTTTGCCGTAGCCGAGCGGTTAAGGTAGGAAGCCTTGGCGCAGAGCTACGGGACTTGCGCTGGTTCGAGTCTCCATGGGGGAAGAAATTTTCTCATGGTATTTCGGCCAGTATGGGACCGGTGCCCACCCAGCATCGTGAGGCAATTGGGTAGCTACAATAAGTAGCGGCTCCAGGTTGAGGAACCAGCTATAACGGCTGGGGGACTCGACATGCTAACCACATGTCACCCCTACACTGGCTGTTGATCATCTACCTCTGTGATTGACACATGTGGATGTGAAGGGCCAGCAGCCGGCTGGTAAAAGGGCAACCGCTGAAAAGTGGAAAGACCCTCAATCGGAATTACTTTTGAATTATATGTAATAGCCACAATTATTTAAAATACTGTAAAATCTACAGATGCTTGACACAGTATCAATTATGCAGTTACAACAGTTTAAAAGAAGTAAAAATATACTAATATATATACTAACATAATAGAACAAGTATCACATTTCCAATATTTAGGATGTGGTATAACTTATAGAGAAAATAAAGATATAGAAAAAAAAGTAAATAAATTTCAGGCTATTTGTGGAACCATAAAAAGAACCTTAGGTCGGAAAACAAGGAAAGATACGAAACTTAAATTATATAAAACAATGGCTGTTCCTTTGTTGTTGTATGGAAGTGAAAATTGGATAATGAAATCAAGGGATAAAAGCAGGATACAGACAGCGGAAATGCTGTTTTTACGTAATGTGAAAGGATGCACTAGAGCGGATAGAATAAGGAATGAAACTATACGAGAATAATTAAATATATATAAAATTGATGATAAAATCAGCGAAAATAATAAGAAATGGACAGAACAGTTAATGAGAATGAACAATGAAAGAATACCAAAAAGAACCTTCCTGTATAATCCCAGAGGAACAAGAGATGTTGGCCGACCACGTAGAAGATGGACTCCACTTTTAACTTCGCCGGAACAGGCTGCATAGCCTAAACCTTGTAGTAGAAGAAGAAGAAGATATATTAACATCTCTATTTTGTCCACCGGTTAGGAAGAAACCAACGGTGAGCTGAATGGCGTTTGTGCTCCTTCCGAGGATTTTCATTTACAAAACGCCAAAGATAGTAGACAATATTGGAGACATCCCATCGACCCTGGTACCTCGTTTCCATTTCTTTTATGTCTTGGTGGAATCACTCACCACGTTCTTCACTTAGTGCTCCTAAATTCTGGGGAAATGTTGAAGATGAGAGTGAAGGTAGTGTAACTTCATGCTCATATTACATCCCAGTGCCTTGAAATTTTCGAGCATGGTTTTTACAATTTTTTCATATTTACCTTCTATAACATTGTCCAGAAACTTCTCGATGACGTCCTTGTCTGACTCCCACGCTTGTAATTCCACATCAGACGTGCAGTTTTTAAAAGTAACGTCCCTAATAAGTTTGTGAATCTTTGACCATCAAAAAATGTTTTCGTTCACTTTTTCCTCCGACAGTAACGTATTTTTTTAGCAATGTATTGTTAACAAGGGACATTTTTTTCAAAACTTTAAAATATTACTTCATTAATCCTAGTTTTATGTGCAAAGGAGATAGCAATACTTTTTTCCGGAACAACTAATGGATTGTTTATTACATTTTTTGTCCCTGCCACTAGTTGTTATCTTTTCGGCCAATTAATAACTTTCCAGTAACTTTCACTGGTTCTAACATCCAGTCCGAACATAACACAGGCAGTTCTGTGCACCCTCCTTGTGGCCCAAATAAAATATCACACACCTTAAGGTCACAGCAGTGTACCACTTGTGTTCATTACATTAAAAATAAAGAACTACATATGACCTTTATTGATTTAGAGATGGCATATGATAGTGTACCTCGACAATTGTTATGGACGGCAGTGAGAAATATGAATATCTGTGATAAATGGATTAATATTGTTAGGAGGATCTATAGTAATACAAAAGCTAAAGTAAAAATACAGAATACTTTAACAGAGGAATTCACAGTGAATAAAGGCCTTAAGCAGGGATGCAGTTTGTCACCAATTCTTTTTAACATTTATTTAGACCAGGCTCTTAACTTGTGGTATAAAAATGTTCTGAAATGGGTATTCCTATAGGAGGAAAAGTACTGCATTCATTGTTGTTTTCAGATGATCAAATAATTTTTGCAGGGGATGAAGATGATATGAAATATATGATAAATAAACTAATGGAAGAATATAAAAAATGGAGACTGAATATAAATTTACAGAAAACAGAATGTATGTGTTTGGGAAAGGATGTGGATGACCTCATACTCGAAACAGGGAAAATAAAAAATGTGTATTTTTTTAAATATCTTGGGTCAATAATTACAAGTTTAGGTACCTGTGAGAGAGATGTACAGACTAAAATTGCAATGGCAAAAAATGCAACTAAGACATTACATGGAATAATTTGGAACAAAAATATTACAAAGGAAACTAAAATGAAAATTTATAAGAGCATAATACAGAATATTTTGTCATATGGAAGTGAAACTTGGTCTTTGACGGAATTATAAAAGAATAAAATTAGAACAGTTGAATTTGATTATTTTAGAAGAAGCCTCCAAAAAACAAGACAGGATAAAATAAGAAATGAATTCCTTTGGAGAGAAATGAATGTCACCACATCTGTTGTTAAGAGGATTGAAAATCAAACGCTTAAATGGTGTGGCCATGTACAAAGAATGGAAAATGAAAGATGGCCAAAAAATATATACCAATGGTCACCCCCTGGAAGAAATAAACGTGGCAGACCAAGATGGAAATGGAAAACCTACGTCAGAACTATAACGGATGATCGGAATTTGGAAGAGGGAGATTGGAATGATAGAGATAAATGGAAACTGAAGACGGCAAACCTATAAGAGGGGGAAAGCCGAAGAAGAAGAGAGAAGACATATTCCTATGTGTTTCTTTCATATGTAGGTCTACACTGACTGAAGCTAATTTATTCCCTTTACGCAGAAGATCACCATTTAGACTTCTGTTAGAGTCGTATATGCAAATATGTCGGATCATACACTGTTCCTGGGCGCCCAGGGATACAAGAACAGTGCACTACTTCCCTAATACGTTTAATGTTCTTATTCACGATGTCTGTAGCGATACAAAATTGTACAAAATTGTAAATGATTGTCTTCTTTAACTCTCGAAGTTAAAAATTCACTTTTTTCTTCTTTTGTAAGACCCAAAAAGCGTACCAAATCGTTTAATTTTGATTAATTGATAGGACGCGGATTGTTGTCTTTTGGTTGTAGGGACAAATTGTAATCATCTATTGTGCTGGAGGTGGAAGGAGTACTGGTAATAGTCTCTTGTAATGTTCGTCGTGGTATTGGAATATTGTAATATCAGGCTCATGTGCTGGCGGCATATTACTTCCGAATTTTTCGCCGGAAACTGTGTAATATAACCAGGAGGGGTCGTAGGAGGAACGTATCCATAGTTGAATACAATAGCAAACTAGTACGGATACAATTAGTGATTATATTATAAAGTTCTAGTATATTTTAGGTATGTACATATTTTAATATAACATAAATATGCCGCATACAAGTAGTGGATCGCGCGCTATCATTTTTGTGGTACAAATAGAATTGACAATGAACTACATAGTCTTTATAGGAAGCCAGATATAATAAGAAGAGTTAAGTCCCGTAGACTGCGATGGGCAGGACATGTTGCACGTATGGGGAATGAAAGTCTTGCATGGAAACTTCTTGTAGGAAAGCCAGGGGGAAAACGCCCAGTTGGTTGACCAAGAATGAGGTGGGAGAACAACATTAACTATGATTTGAGGGAAGCAGATTATACAGGGAATGATTGGAAAGCATTGGCTCACGATACGGATGTATGGAGAGCTTATGTCCGCGCGGCCATGAACCTACGGGTTCGATAGTGCCAGTGAGTGAGTGAGTGAGTGAGTGAGTGAGTGAGTGAGTGAGTGAGTGAGTGAGTGAGTGAGTGAGTGAGTGAGTGAGTGAGTGAGTGAGTGAGTGAGTGAGTGAGTGAGTAAGTAAATAAATAGAATTGAACAAAAGGTGTACGTGTTGCACAAAAACTTCTAACAGTTCTGTTATCAGACTTGACTTATTTACATTAAAATATCGCATGCCGCAAAATCTTCGCAGGCCTATATTATTGTTATTATAATCGTTTATTATTATTATTATTACTATTATTATTATCATTATAATCATCATCATCATTATCATCCGCTGTGCTCTTGGAATAACGTAATTTCCTCGTACACATTGCGCAGGGTTCGATCTCCGGTCGGTACAAGTTCCCTGTGTGAGCTATTTCTGGGTTTTCCCTCATCTATAAGACAAATATCAAGAACATTTAATGTCAAAATGGCCCCGGACGTCATCGGATCTACACAATAACCCATAATTATATTGTCATTTTTAGAATCAATTTATAAATGAATGACCTAACTTGTCTTATACGCTCAAGTTTTGTGAGAGGTGGCTTCGACATTAAACTCGTCATTCGATCTTTTATGGTCAAAAAAGTAAATGAGTGATCAAGAGATTCAAATATTTTCCCGACTGATCGTGTCACTCTAAGGTGCGGATGGCATGGGGCACATAAAAGTGCCTACTACGGGATAGTTAAACTGAGATAAATAGAGAAATTATTTTTATTATTATTATTATTGTTATTATTATTACTATTATTACCCAACTACTATAACTCCGGTTTATCATTAGGTGTAATAGGATTATAGTTGTTAAAGATGAAGTATACATCAATATATTTAACTATAGTGAATATGCATCCATCCATAGTAATTCTGCCCGAGGGCAGGTCCTTCACTGCAATAATAGTATTTTCATGCTATACTTGCAGCTTTACTAGAGAATTGTACGTATGGTAGCTTCCCGTTGCTTTCCACACCGGTGAAGGATGATGATGATGATGATAATGATAAGGATGATGATGATAATTATAATGGCCATATGATTTCGGGGATCGTTTGGGCCTTAAAGTTTTCCTGACATTTGTCTTACAGATGAGGAAAAACCCTGATAAAAACCTCACCCAGAAAAACTGCGCCCGCTGCGTGACAAGGCAGCGCGCTACCTCGAGACCTCAGCGGTGGACATAGTGAATATTATATCTAATAATTAACTCACTGGCACTTTCGGAGCCGTAGGTTCTTGGCCGCGTAGATATAAACTCTTTGTAGATCCCTATCCTGAGCTAATGTTTTCCAATTATCCCTGTATAATTTACTTCTCTCAAATCGTGGCTAACGTTATTCTCCCACTTCATTCTTGGCTTGTCTACTGCGAGCTTTCCCGATTTTCCTACACGGAGTTTCCATATCCCTCTTTCATTCCCCATTCGTGCCACGTGTCCTGCCCATCGCAATCTACAAGACTTTACTGATATTTTATTTCGTTTCTCATAAAGGTCTTATTGCTCACTGTTTGTATTAGACACAATTTAATAATATATTACCCATCCAAGTGTTTTGTGCAGGCGGAAAATATGTTAACTAACAAACTGTCTTTCTCTGTCTATTCCTTACTATGTTGCCACTTCTTGTCCTCTGTATTATGTTGGTTGATTGACAGGTAGAGAGCTGACAAATGCTGTGTATTTTAATGATCCGTCTTTCTGCGCGGTCAGTGGCAGAATGACTAACTTGACAACCCTGTTACTTTTGGGGTTACGTCTAGGAATCAGCTGTCCCTTCCTTGCCCTTCTCATTACATGTTGCCACTTGTGATTTATTGTGAGGCTGGTAAGAGAGAGACGACAAATGCTGTTATTTTAAATGATCCGACCGCTTGAGCGTTCCGTGCTTAAATGACTAATTTGACAACCATGTTAAGATCTTTCACACGTGCTTAGAGATTCTCCTCCCACATTTGAAGTTGAAAAATTTCAATACGTGATCGGATGTACAGTTTTCTCCTACATCCCTTCCACAGATTCAGTAGATCGGCGACACTCACAGAGTACCAGAGAAGAAAGTAGGCAAGTTGTGCGTACATGCCACAGGCGGCGCTAGTGTAATACAACTAACGACACCTAAATTTTTTCGGTTCTTTTTTTGGTACTAATATGAAATTCAGCACCGCCTGGTGGTAAAATTATGAATTATAATTATATAACGCCATCTGGTGAATAATCATGGAATTTAACTTTTATAGGAATAAATAACGTATTAATTAATCTTAAATTGTGGAGTTATGTATACCCAGTCTCTCAGACCTACAGATTTTCTTTAATTTTAACAGAAAGGAAGAATGGAAATAAATAAAACATGTTAATTTATTTTCGTTTATTAAAATTTTAAAACGTGCATTATGAGCTCTATTAATAAATATGTACAATTGACCTACCCCCTTATTCTCACATACATATTTTATACAATATTTATTAAATAATCTTAGCCATGTCGTATATCTGAAGTCCATTATAAAGTCACATTTTTAAAATGTTTATTAGAAATGGCTGTACACTAACATCACTCTTCCTACCCTAACAAATCTTAGAATTTTATCACTTCTAGTAGGTTTATCTTTGAAAATAGATTCACATTAAAAATGTAAACAAGCTTGAATTTACTTACAAATTAGAGTAAAATAAAATCTAAGTAATGATTTTAACTTTCGATAATTTACAGTACCGTCTACATAGAACGAAAGGATAGCAGTTAAAAATTTAAATTTACAAAATGGCTAACTTCCCATAATCCCGAGTGAACACCGTTAAACACGCCGTGAACGACGCCGTGTGCCTTGCATTTGTTTTATTTAGTTACATATTCTGTTACTACGAAACAGCGCTACCATTGTAGTTTGCTCATTGTAGTTCATCGTAAACGACCGAAATTTTTTAGATGTCACTGTACTCAGTTTCCCCTCTATTCGAAGTTTCTCTATGGGCGACACTAGCGGTAAAACTCTTCCCCCCCCCGTGAACAGTCAACTTGGATGTGTAATACTAGATACCTGACTTTTCGCTGTATTGTGTCTTCATACAAAACAAAAATTAAATAAATAATTAGTGATATTTTAATCGCCAACATATTTGAGTCATTAATTATAATATTTTACCGTATCTAAAATAATTTTACTATATATCTTAATTAACTAAAAATATTTAAGAATTAGAAAGGGAAGTTAGTATGGGAATGAAACCCGGCATAGTAGATCCGGTTTCGATTGACGGAAAAGTGTTCTAGCCCGCCATTATTTACTGTCCAGTGCATGTTCCTTACCTACAGGCGACCCTCCAGAATATTGTTTAAAATGTCTAATGAGCAACGTAAATCATTCAAAATGAATGGAGAGTAAAACAACAAAGAATACATCAGCAAACAAGTAAATACGCAGGTAAAAAGAAATACAACGACTATTTGATATACTTTCTTCAATCCTGAAATGGAATTAAGAAAAATAATACTTCATTTTTGTGTTTAATTGACTTATCCCGTAGCGTAGTGGTTAAGGCACTGAGCTACAAGCCGGAGGGTTGAGGGTTCAAGACCCGTTGGGGTCAGGATTTTTAAACTGACCCAAACCCTCTGGCGGCACTATGGCCCTGGGGTCGACTCAGCCTCTAACGGAAATGAGTACCAGATGCTTGTTCTGGGGTAAAGGCGGCCGTCACGCAGGGTTGACAACCCGGCTGACACAAAAGTGCCGATTGTCTAGAAAAAGTGGGAGCCTTAACCTCCTACTACCCCAAGGGCCTCCGGGTCTGTTGTGGGATCACTTTTAATGTTCTCAGGATAACACTATTTTTTTAAAAGTTTTCTTGGTCTCCAAATTTGGGGACTTTATATGAGCCCGAAATTAATTTGAAAAGTGTAGGCGTAATTTATACAAACAAAAAGAGCATAAATATACAATTTTCGTTCGTTACGTGATTTTTTATTTATGTTTTTTTAAAAAAAAGTCAGCGGTAAATCTTATGGAAGTTTAGCGCTGCTCATTTTTATCAAAAAGTATGTTTCTATTTAATTTTAAGATTTATACAATGGTGTCACTTAATCTTAACAATTGAGAACAAAATGGAACTATGAGCACAGATGAGATTATTATCCAGCTATGAGAATGAAGAAGCTTATGTAACATTATTATAAAATCAATCACAGCGATCTTCAATTGTTTACAGAGTCAGAAAAATATTAACCTCTCGTGTACCAAATAGAATGCAAAGAAAATAAAGATCCATCCATCCATAGTAATTCTGTCCGAAGGCAGGTCCTTCACTGCAATCATAGCATTTTCATGCTATGCTTGCAGCTTTACTAGGGAATTGTGTAGGTATGGTAGCTTCCCGTTGCTTTCCAAACCGGTGAAGGATGATGATGATAATGATAATGGTAATGATAATGATAAGGATGATGATGGCCGTATGATTTCAGGGACCGTTTGGGCCTTAAAGTTTTCCTGACATTTGTCTTACAGGTGAGGAAAAACCCCGATAAAAACCTCACCAAGAAAAACTGCCCCGACCGGGGATCGAACCCGGGCCCGCTGCGTGACAAGGCAGCACGCTACCTCGAGACCACAGCGGTGGACTCAGATATATATATATATATATATATATATATACCCATAGTAATTCTGCCTGAAAGCACGTCCTTCACTGGAATTATAGCATTTTCATGCTATGCTTGCAGCTTTACTAGGGAATTGTAGGTGTGGTAGTTTCCCGTTGCTTTCCACACCGGTGAAGGATGATGATGGTGATGGTGATCATGATAAGGATGATGATGATGGCCATATGATTCGGGAACCATTTGGGCCTTAACAGTTTCCTGACATTTGTCTTACAGATGAGGAAAAACCGCGATAAAAACCTCACCCAGAAAAACTGCCCCGACCGGGGATCGAACCCGGGCCCGCTGCGTGACAAGGTGGATATATATATATATATATATATATATATATATATATATATATATATGAAAAGAAAAATGAATGCTTGAGTCGGGATTTGAACCCGAGTCTCTAAACTCTGGTACGCTTAGCGCTCTAACCAACTGAGCAACTCAAGTATCCCAACACAAACATACATTTGTCTTTATATATGTAGTATTCTCAATTCACACAAGAGGTAGCGGAAATTTGTTCCGACTGACATCTAGTGGCTAACATAACAGTTAAGCAAATTTTTAAAGAGAATATTTACTTTATAGCAGAAACGCTTGTATATTTAGATGTTATAACTATATTTTTGACATTTGGCAATGAAGGCAAATATGATATGAAAAGAAAAATGAATGCTTGAGTCGGGATTTGAACCCGAGTCTCTAAACTCGGTAGGCTACGCTTTAGCGCTCTAACCAACTGAGCAACTCAAGTATCCCAACACAAACATACATTTGTCTTATATATATAGTATTCTCAATTCACACAAGAGGTAGCGGAAATTTGTTCCGACAACACCATCTAGTGGCTAACATAACAGTTAAGCAAATTTTTAAAGAGAATATTTACTTTATAGCAGTAACGCTTGTATATTTAGATGTTATAACTATATTTTTGACATTTGGCAATGAAGGCAAATATAATATGAAAAGAAAAATGAATGCTTGAGTCGGGATTTGAACCCGAGTCTCTAAACTCGGTAGGCTACGCTTAGCGCTCTAACCAACTGAGCAACTCAAGTATCCCAACACAAACATACATTTGTCTTATATATGTAGTATTCTCAATTCACACAAGAGGTAGCGGAAATTTGTTCCGACTGACATCTAGTGGCTAACATAACAGTTAAGCAAATTTTTAAAGAGAATATTTACTTTATAGCAGTAACGCTTGTATATTTAGATGTTATAACTATATTTTTGACATTTGGCAATGAAGGCAAATATAATATGAAAAGAAAAATGAATGCTTGAGTCGGGATTTGAACCCGAGTCTCTAAACTCTGTACGCTTAGCGCTCTAACCAACTGAGCAACTCAAGTATCCCAACACAAACATACATTTGTCTTATATATGTAGTATTCTCAATTCACACAAGAGGTAGCGGAAATTTGTTCCGACTGACATCTAGTGGCTAACATAACAGTTAAGCAAATTTTTAAAGAGAATATTTACTTTATAGCAGTAACGCTTGTATATTTAGATGTTATAACTATATTTTTGACATTTGGCAATGAAGGCAAATATGATATGAAAGAAAAATGAATGCTTGAGTCGGGATTTGAACCCGAGTCTCTAAACTCTGTACGCTTAGCGCTCTAACCAACTGAGCAACTCAAGTATCCCAACACAAACATACATTTGTCTTATATATGTAGTATTCTCAATTCACACAAGAGGTAGCGGAAATTTGTTCCGACTGACATCTAGTGGCTAACATAACAGTTAAGCAAATTTTTAAAGAGAATATTTACTTTATAGCAGTAACGCTTGTATATTTAGATGTTATAACTATATTTTTGACATTTGGCAATGAAGGCAAATATAATATGAAAAGAAAAATGAATGCTTGAGTCGGGATTTGAACCCGAGTCTCTAAACTCTGTACGCTTAGCGCTCTAACCAACTGAGCAACTCAAAGTATCCCAACACAAACATACATTTGTCTTATATATGTAGTATTCTCAATTCACACAAGAGGTAGCGGAAATTTGTTCCGACTGACATCTAGTGGCTAACATAACAGTTAAGCAAATTTTTAAAGAGAATATTTACTTTATAGCAGTAACGCTTGTATATTTAGATGTTATAACTATATTTTTGACATTTGGCAATGAAGGCAAATATAATATGAAAAGAAAAATGAATGCTTGAGTCGGGATTTGAACCCGAGTCTCTAAACTCGGTAGGCTACGCTTAGCGCTCTAACCAACTGAGCAACTCAAGTATCCCAACACAAACATACATTTGTCTTATATATGTAGTATTCTCAATTCACACAAGAGGTAGCGGAAATTTGTTCCGACTGACATCTAGTGGCTAACATAACAGTTAAGCAAATTTTTAAAGAGAATATTTACTTTATAGCAGTAACGCTTGTATATTTAGATGTTATAACTATATTTTTGACATTTGGCAATGAAGGCAAATATGATATGAAAAGAAAAATGAATGCTTGAGTCGGGATTTGAACCCGAGTCTCTAAACTCTGTACGCTTAGCGCTCTAACCAACTGAGCAACTCAAGTATCCCAACACAAACATACATTTGTCTTATATATGTAGTATTCTCAATTCACACAAGAGGTAGCGGAAATTTGTTCCGACTGACATCTAGTGGCTAACATAACAGTTAAGCAATTTTTAAAGAGAATATTTACTTTATAGCAGTAACGCTTGTATATTTAGATGTTATAACTATATTTTTGACATTTGGCAATGAAGGCAAATATGATATGAAAAGAAAAATGAATGCTTGAGTCGGGATTTGAACCCGAGTCTCTAAACTCTGTACGTTTAGCGCTGTAACCAACTGAGCTTCTCAAGAATTCCAACACAAACATACATCTTTATTATATATGTAGTATTGTCAATTCACGCAAGAGGTAGTGGGAATTCGTTTCAACACCATCTAGTGGCCAACATAACAGTTAAGCAATTTTTAAAGAGAATATTTACTTTATAGCAGAAACGCTTGTATATTTAGATGTTATAACTATATTTTTGACATTTGGCAATGAAGGCAAATATGATATGAAAAGAAAAATGAATGCTTGAGTCGGGATTTGAACCCGAGTCTCTAAACTTTGTACGTTTAGCGCTCTAACCAACTAAGCTACTCAAGAATTCCAACACAAAAATACATTTTTCTTATATATGTAGTATTCTCAATATATATATAAATAATCAGGAAAGTAAGTTCTGTATATACATAATTCAATAATGCGAAGTAGTGGTACATATGGGACTGAAACATGAAAATTGAACAACTTATGTCGATGGAAATGGATTTATTGAGGGGAGCAGTAAGATGATGAAAATTGGAAAAAAATAAGAAATAATGTCACACGAGAAACAATGAATATTAAATATCAGTAATACATTATATAAGATATAAGCAATTAAATTGGCGTGGACATGTACGACAAATACAAGAAGGAAGGTTACTCAGAAGAACATTGGAATGGTCTCCACCTGGAAGAAGAAAGAAAGGAAGACCTCGAAACTGATGGATCCAAGAAATAAAAACTAGAATGAGAACAAGAAGAGTGGATAATATGGAGTACATGGATATGGACGAGTGGAAGAGGAAAATATAATTTTCGCTTACTTACTTACTCACTGGCACTATTTTTTTTTTTTTGTATTCATATGTAACATATGCTTGTTCTGGTGAGTGGAAGAGAAGGCCACATGGCCTTAACTCCACCAGGCTAAATAAATCTATTCTATTCTATTCTATTCTATCGAACCCGTAGGTTCATGGCTGCGCGGACATAAGCTCCCCATACATCCCTACCCTGGGCTAATGCTTTGCAATCATTCCCTGTATAATCTACTTCCCTCAAATCATAGTTAATGTTATTCTCCCACCTCATTCTTGGTCAGTCAACTGGGCGTTTTCCCTCTGGCTTTCCTACAAGAAGTTTCCATGCACGTCTTTCTTTCCCCATACGTGCAACATGTCCTGCCCATCGCAGTCTACGAGACTTAACTGTTCATATTATATCTCCCTTTCTATAAAGACCATGTAGTTCATTGTTATCTAGTATTCTCCATTCACCTGTCTGATCATCTCTCTTTGGTCCAAAAATTTTCCTAAGAACTCTATTCTCAAATACTCGTAATCTCCTTTCCTCCTTTAAAGTAAGAGTCCGTGTTTCGCACCCATATAATATAACTGGTAGAATAACAGTTTTATATATTTTCTGCTTAACGTTTTTTTGAAAGGAGTTGGGGCATCAAAAGTCTCTGCAATGCATAACAGCACCCATTTCCAGAATTGAGCCTATGTTTAATTTCTTTGTGCATCTCATTCCGATTTGCGATTATTGTACCTAGGTATTTGAATTCAGCCACTTCCTCAAAATTTCCCTCATTTGTCATTAGCTGTCCATTTTCATTAAATACTGAATTTCTACGTGTGACCATATATTTAGTTTTACTAATATTTACTTCCAGTCCTAATTTCTTAGTGTTACTCAATAGTGTGTGCGTGTTGTCCTTTAGTATCTCCTCGCTATCGGCCAGTAGTACTACATCATCAGCATACACTAACAGCTTAATAATACCATTAAGTTGTAAGCCTTCCTCATTCTCTAAAGATTTAATGGCATGCTCTAGTACAAAATTAAATACAGTAGTAGAGGAGATGGTGCATCTCCTTGCTTCAACCCATTCTGGATTTCAAAAGTGTGTGAAAACTGTTTGCCTACACGCACACTACTCTTTGAGCCATTTTGACACATTCGTATAAGTCTAACTAACTTTTTAGGAATTCCGAACTCCAGCAGGATACTATATAACTTCTCCCTCTTAATTGAATCATATGCTTTTTTGAAGTCTACATATAGTTGATGTACAGTACCATTATATTTTAGCTACACAAAGATATGCAAACATTGAAAATATTCTACAATTAAAACACAATTTTGTGTGCAGAATGATTTCTGCTTATTTTGCATTTTCCAGTTACCGCCTCAATTACGGAATCATCATCTATAGCAATGCATTTCTACAATAAATCTTCAATTGTGATAACAATAAATAACGCAAAGACATGGAATAGCATCTTAGTTGACGTGGATTTTTTTGAAGGCTGACAGTCAGCGGAATGTGCTGCGCATCAGACGATTGTGGGAAGAGTGAAAGGAGTAAAGGGAAATTGTAAATTTTGAAAAGCTTCCGAATCAGATTTATGGCCCATTGGAAAGATCGACTCCTGCTTAGCGTGCTCGTAAATTTTTGCACAGGGAAAGTTTTCATCCATGCGAAAGAGAGTTCTTCCAACGCATTTACTCTGGTTTCATTCAGATCCCGTCAACTACAATCCCAAAGTGATCCAGTCGCAAAGAGTTAAACCACTCTCTCACGTTAAAGCGAAAGTGTGACGTTTCAAAATACAGTCGTCGTAAAGAAAATGTTGCGAAAATAATTTACTACTACAAGATTCATAGATACTCAAGCAATGGTTAACATAAATATTACAAAATTAACATTTTAAACCAATTAATTCAAACTGTCCACCGCTGTGGTCTCGAGGCAGTGGGCCCGGGGTCCGATCCCCGGTCGGGACAGTTTTTCTGGGTCAGGTTTTTATCGGGGTTTTTCCTCACCTGTAAGACAAATGTCAGGAAAACTTTAAGGCTTAAATCGGTCCCTGAAATCATATGGCGATCATCACCATCATCATCCTTATCATTATCATCTTCATCATCATTATCATCTTCATCATCATCATCATCATACTTCACCGGTGTGGAAAGTAACAGATAGCACTTCCCCCTGTTCTACTTCCTTCACAGTAGCCTCTGCCCGCTCCTGGAATCTCCTTCCTCAAGATATCAGGGGTTGCCGCACACTTGGTACCTTTAAGTCACGCTTATACAGTTACCTGTTGTCTAATAATTAATTTTTCTCTATTTATTTAATTTTATACTATGTCATTAATCTTTTCCTCGTTTTTTTATATATATTGTACATATTATATATTTAATTCGTTAAATTTAGAGTAAATCAAAATACATTATAAATATTAATTGTATTGTATTCATAACTTGTAATCGTTTATATATATTGTAATTTAGATTTAAGACTTTTTTTTTGTTTGTATTTTTTTAAACCAGGTTGAGTGGTACACAAGGCCTTAAGGCCTTAACTCTGCCAGGTAAAATAAAGCTATTATTATAATTATTATTATTATTATTATTATTACGACACCTACAATTCCCTAGTAAAGCTGCAAGCATAGCATGAAAATGCTATGATTGCAGTGAAGGACCTGCCCTCGGGCAGAATTACTATGGATGGAATTCAAACTAACGTAGCCGAATATTTACTGCCTTCCA
The DNA here is from genome assembly GCA_030220185.1 of Diploptera punctata. Lineage (NCBI taxonomy): Eukaryota > Metazoa > Arthropoda > Insecta > Blattodea > Blaberidae > Diploptera > Diploptera punctata. Next base: position 55,367 of record JASPKZ010007939.1, on the reverse strand, counting down.
GAGTTAAGTTGTTCACACATCGCTATCCTGAGATAATATTTCCCAACAATTCCTTGTGTATTTCTAAATGTATAATGATATTACGGGGGCACGCCGTAGCGTAGTGGTTAAGGCACTGAGCTACAAGCCGGAGGGTCGAGAGTTCAAGTACCGTTGGGGTTAGGATTTTTAAACTGACCCAAACCCTCTGGCGGCACTATATCCCTGGGGTCGACTCAGCCTCTAATGGAAATGAGTACCAGACGCTTGCTCTGGGAGTAAAGGCGGCCGTCACGCAGGGCTGACAATCCGGCTGACATAAAGTGCCGATTGTCTAGAAAAAGTGGGAGCCTTAACCTCCTACTACCCCAAGGGCCTCCGGGTCTGTTGTGGGATCACTTATTTTTTTATAATGATATTACAGGTTTCATATAGTACGTAATTACATGTCCTGGTGTAAGGTTTGATTCGTTGTAATGCAGGAAGTTATTTTTATGGATGTGGTTGTAATAGGACAGATAATACAATTTGTAAAACATGGAGTAGCTGCTGAAAAACTAAACTAATGATCTGTTTTAATAATAATAATAATAATAATAATAATAATAATAATAATAATAATAATAATAATATTTTTATTATTCCGGCTTTTACAATGAATATACATTTTTCCGGTACCCATGTTCACAGTTAACTACACATTTGTTTCAACACATTTTTCCATTCCTGTCTGTTCATCCATATATCTTCTTCTATTTCCCATTCCCTCTTAGTTTCATTGATTCCCTGTATCCACGTAATATTTGGTCTACCCTTCTTTTTTCTTCCCTGTGGTTCCCAATCCATGATTATCTTAGGTAGTCTTCGTTCTTCCATCCTTCTAATGTGTCCGTACCAATTTAATTGTTTCTTCTTTATAAATTCTAATATTAAATATTGTACCTGCATTTTTTCTTTTATATATGAATTTCTGATTTTATCCTTCCTGGATATTCTTTGCAGCACGTCTCCAGTAGTCCATTCCAGTGGCGAGTAATTTTTTTTCATTTGTGCATTTAAAGCCCACACATCAGCTCCATAGGTAATAATGCGTCTGATTATTGCATTAAAAATAGTTTTTTTTTGTTTATTTGAAGATATGTTTGTCCCATACTATTCCATTTAGGGCAGATATAGCATACTTTCCTATATTGATCCTGTTTCTTATCTCTGTTTCTTATCTCTGTTTCTTGTTTTCCATCTTTAGTAATTTTAATTCCCGAATACTTATATTCTTCAGTGTATTTAATTGTCCCTAAATTTTCTTCTAGTATTAAATCTTGAGGAAGATCCCCTATTGTCATATATCTAGATTTATCCATATTGATCTTTAAATCCCATAAATTATATTCTTGTATTAATTTTCTAGTGAGGTATTCTATATCTTCAAATTCTTGAGCCAATATCAATTGGTCATCTGCAAACTGGAGTGTATATATTGTTGAATTATCATCTTGTGATATAATAATAATAATAATAATAATAATAATAATAATAATAATAATAATAATAATAATAATAATAATAAAAACACATAAGACAACATGGAGAGAAAATAGAAGTGTAGCCTACAGACAAAGTAGCACTTGGGTTCAAAGAAAACAAGGAAATTATTCTATGTTTTTTGCATAAGAGTGCATTTGCTCTTTTCCAAGTATAATAATAATAATAATAATAATAATAATAATAATAATAATAAGCGGAGACGAAAAGGACAGAAGAGAAAACGTAGCCCACGGACAAAGTGTTATAGGACTATGGGGTCGAAAGAAAAGAAAAGAAAAGGAAAGGATTCTCAATACTTTGCATAATGTATATGCTCAAACCCAGTTAAAGAAACAAGAATAATAAGAATAATAACAAAATTATAATATCAGTAATAATAATAATTCAGTAACAATAACAATAATAATAACAATAATAATAATAATGATAATAATAATAATAATAATAATAATAATAATAATAATAATAAAGGAGTACAAATTGAACAGAACAGAGAAAAATAGCCCACAGACAAAGTAGGCTTATGAAATGACTATGAAGGAAAAAACCTATTCTAAGTACATGGCTTATTCATGCATGTGCTTATTCCCAATTAAAAATAATAACTATAATAACTACAATAATAATAATAACTGTAACAATAGAAGAAGGAACCATTAAATGGCGGAACGAAAGGGAGAACGCAGATAAAGGAGCCACATGTAAGAAGTTCTTCCCATCAGTCAGAGACAGATTAAAACTTAAATGTGAAATAACTCCAGAATTTTCTGAAATGGTAACTGGTCATGGAAAAAATAAATCACATCTTTATCGCATTGGAATATTAAACAACGCAACCTGTCCATGTAGAAAAGCAATTCAAAATGTAGAACATCTCCTTTATAATTGTGAATTGCAGCAGCATTCTAGAAATAAGTTGAAAGAAGAAATCAGCAAAGAAGGAGGAACATGGCCTGTGACGGAGAAAGACCTAATACACAAATATTTAAGACATTTCAAAAAATATATAAAAACAATAATGTACGAAAATGAGTGATTAACAAGTGACGAAGATAAAAAAAAACATGTAAACAAAAACCAAATATGTGATGTTATGTAATGTTATGTTATCTGATTTTATGTTTGTTATGTTATGCATGTAATATTACTACGGTAATGGGGCATGCTGAAAAAAATAAATAAATGAAAAAAAAAACTATAACAATGATAGTGATATTAATAATAACAATTTAACTATTATTTAAAAAGAAGTTGTCCGGGAACAGAATAAAGTGGAAGATTCCATTCTATTCTACCACTATGGTGTAAAAGATCTATTACGCTTTTCCCATCTATGAATTGAACGAAATCTATTCTATGATGCTCCTCTTTCATTCCCCATTCGTGCCACATGTCCTGCCAACGCAGTCTTCGAGACTTAACTCTTCTGATTACATCTGGCTTTCTATAAAGACCACGTAGCTCACTGTTATGAAATCATTACCTATAAGTCAGCAATGTGTCCTGTAGGATACATCAATTGGTTTGGTTTATTTGATATTGTTAATGAAAATGAAGAAAATAAATTACTTAAATGTATGTATAATTACGCAATATACCTAACAACAGTTATCTACGATTTCGTTTTCACTGCGGTCCGCCACAATTGACACGATAAATTAGTTTTCAATAATATGGTTACTAGTGTTTATGTCTAATAAACTGCGACTAACGCTGAAGTAATTTTTAATAATTTAATAATAATAATAATAATAATAATAATAATAATAATAATAATAATAATAATAATAATAATAATAATAATAATACTTTATTTATTCCGGTAGAGTTAAGGCCATAAGACCCTCTCTTCCACTCAACCTGCACAAATACAAATAAATATTCGACAAATATAGATATACACTATACTAATTATAAACAGTTAAAGATACAATAAATGTAGCAATGTAAATGTCATGTACAAACAACATTTTATAGGGTAATAACAATAATGATACGATAATAATAATAATAATAATAATAATAATAATAATAATAATAATAATAATAATAATAATAATAATATGATATGATACATTATACGGGAAACACCAATTAATATATATACTTTACACTGGATAATAATGAAGTCGAGTTTAGAGCAAATATAAATTTAGATTTCTTTTAAAAGATGCCAATGTCCGGCAGCCCCTTATTTCTTGTGGTAGGGAATTCCAGTTGCGAGAAGTGGAGATGGTATATGACATGGAGTGATGTGATGTCCTATGTTGCGGTATATTAAGCAAGAGACTATGTTGTGATCTTGTGTTTAAGTTATGGTTTGAGGATAGATACTGGAAACGGGATGATAAATAATTGGGAATCGAGGTATGTAGGATCTTAAATAGGAGAATTAGACAGTGCGATTTTCTTCTCTCTTTTAGATGTAGCCATGACAATTCGTGGAATAATGGAGAAATGTGATCGTATTTTCGAACATTAAATATGAATCTGATACACATATTATGGACACGCTGCTGCAGTTTGTCCGACAATCCGTCACTTATGTCAGTTAGTAGAACGTCACAGTAGTCAAAATGCGGCATCACTAAAGTTTGGATTAAAATTCTTTTAAGAGTTGTAGGAAGAAAATGTTTAAGTCGCTTTAGGGAATGCATTATGGAGAAGATCCTTTTAGATGTTTGTTTTACTTGCTCATGCCAATTTAAATTAGAATCTAATAAGTAAAATCCCAAGTTTTTAACGACGTCGGTATAAGGAATTTGTTCATTATCTAATATGACAGCCGGCATATTGTCATTGTTTAATGAGGGTGTAATAGCCTTGGATTTCCGATAATTATTGCTTGCGTTTTGTTTACATTTAATTTCAGCCCATATTGTCTGGACCATAAAGATATATGCCTGAGGTCAGTGTTTACTTCGTCAATATATTCATTAATTTCGTCAGGCCTAAAGTGTGTGTAAATCTGTAGGTCGTCGGCGTAAAGATGATGCTTGCAGTTTTGTAGTTTCTTGGTCACGTCATTATTATAAATCGAGAAGAGAAGAGGAGCGAGGACACCTCCTTGAGGTACCCCTTTCCTCACCAAGCGCCAGGAAGAAATGCGATTATTAACATACACTGATTGCTGACGATTAGTGAGGTAAGATGCAAACCAATCAAGGCAGTTTTCCGACAGATGTAGTGTCTTTAGTCTCGCTAGCATTAAGTCTATATCTACTGTGTCAAAGGCTTTGCTGTAGTCGAGTAGGACTATTGCGGTGAGTTTGCTTTTGTCCATTGAGTCTCTTATGTCCTCTACAATGTCAAGTAGTGCAGTACTTGTATGATGTCATGTTCTAAAACCAGACTGATGTTCATCAAGTAAGTCGTGTGTGGTGAGGTAGTCTGTTAACTGTGAATTTAAAAGTATATTAAATAATATGTAATATTATTAAAAATATGTTCGAAAAAATATAGAAAGATTATATTATAATATTATTTGTAAAGTTTTCTTTCGAACATCCTTCTTCAAAATTCAAAAGCCCTAATGCTAATATACGTAGAATCTCATAATGACATACGAGGTGAAAGCGAAACGTTCCCACTATACAGTTGTGCAGAAAGTATTGATACAGTTAAAAATAACACAGACAGAAATATATAAAACAAAAACAAAAATACCTACCTTTAAACTGAACTCAATGAAGTTAAATACACGCAGTTGCCTCTATTTTAACACGACAATTAACGAGTAAAAATAATTTGCACATGAACAACAAAACTTAACAAACAAAAAGTATTGATACAGTACTAAGTTTTGGTCAACAGAATGTTCACATGAAGTCGAGTAGGAGTGTGTCTGGTAGTGTTGTTTCTCACTCTAGCCTAGAGTAGTTGTGTGTAGATTAAGGTTGGAATGGGGGCGCAAATGTCTTCTTCTTCTTCCTTCCAAGTATTAGGCCAAGGCCTGTTACGATCCTATAGTACATTTTCCCTCCAGCGTTTCATAGGACGGCCCAGTGATCTTCGTCTCTTGGTATATAATTATAAACAGCTTTGGGGATCCGATTTGAACTCATTCTTTCAAGATGGTGTTTCCAATTTAGTTGGTACTGTTTAATATATTCCAAAATTGGTGTAGTCTTCAATTCTTTTAAGATATCGGTGTTCATTTTCGATCCCATCTGGTGTAACCCGCTGTTCTGCGCATGAATCTCATTTCACAAGCCGTTATTCTGCTTTCATGTTGCCTTTTTAGTGTCCATGCTTCACTACTATAGGCCAACACTGGTCTAGCCAAAGTGTTATATAAACGTAATCTGATGTTTTTTGTACAAGGGATGGTTTCATAACTTGATTAATAATTCCTAAACTTTTATTATAACTAGTATTTTTTTCAGGGATATCTTTTTCATCCCAGATAGAGAGATAATATCCAAGGTATTTAAATTGATTAGATCTCACTAAAATTTTATTCTGGAGACAGATTTTACTTTGTATGGGGTCCTTCCCATGAAATGCCATAATTTTAGTTTTGTTTATTGATATTTCCATATTAAATTTGGCACCTATTTTTTGTAAATTATAAATTGATCGTTGCAAATGTAGAAAGACTACAGTAGAAGAAAGGGAATTAATTATTGATTTGCATAATTAGTGTAAATCGCTAAATGGAATTAGTGAAATAATTAAAAGCCAAGACCAACATTCAGCATATAATTGATAGAGTTGGCAAAAGAAAATCTTTCGAAAATAGCCACAGATATGGATGTCCTAGAAAACTGTATGTTAATGTTGAAAAAGCATTAATGAGAAAAGTAAAGCAAAACCTAAACGTAGTGTCCCTAAATAAGCAGTTAGTATCAGGAATGACTTTAATAATAGTATTTCTGCTGGCAATGTTTTTAATACTCTGTGGACTAACGAACTGCAGGAGGACAAATCTTGTAGAAAATGCTTACTAAGTGAAGAAAAATGAAAGAAAAATTTGAACTTCGCTAAAACACATATAAACACCTCGAAATAATTTTGTAAAAAAATAATTTATATTGATGAGCCTAAATTGAACATTTCTCGTTCAGAGGGAAGAAGAAATGTCTGGAGGAATTAAAATACAGAGCTACAAAAGCAAAATCTCCAATCAACTGTAAAACATAGTGATGATTCTTTATTAGTATGGGGATACATGAGTACCTCTGGAGTCAGGACCTTGCATTTTATCGATGGTGTGATGGATCACAAACAGTATATGAAATTACTGAAGACCAATCTTCATACCTCTGCAGAGGAAATGGGGATCAAACAAGGTTTTGTTCTTTATGCAAGATAATGATCGCAAGCACATGGGTTTCAATACGCGTTTATGGATTTTGTACAACACACCAAAGTACATGGAAACACCTCACTAGTCTCCGCACATAAACCCCATTGGGAATTCATGGGAACATCTGAAAAGGAGAATTTGTTCAAGGCAGATTTCGAACAAGCAATACCTGAGAAACGCTTTGCAAGTAGTATGGAGAAATATACCTTCTTCAGTACTTCAAATTTAGTCGGGTCGATGCTACGTCGCCCTCAAGCCATCTTGGAATCGAAGGAGCTCCCAACCAAGCATTGAACTCAAAAAAGTTAAAATATGAGACTGTATCAATACTTTTTGTTGGTTAATTTTTGTGGTTCGTGTACAAATTATTTTTTTCCTCGTTAGTTGTTATGCTAAAACAGAAGAAACTGTGTTTATGTATCTTTATAGGATACAATGTAATGGCGTATAATTTTGTTTTTTATATAGTTAAGAAATAATTAAATTATATATTTCTCTCTGTGATGTTTTTAAATGTATCAATACTTGTTGCACTAACTGTGGGTCATAGGAGGATCTTTGGGAAAGTAGATAAAAATAAAACTCGATCTTTTAAACTTGCAAATTCACGTTATTAGTGCCTAACATCTTCAACTCGTGTCTAATTCAGGGTCAAATTGCGCCTGGAGAAAAACCGAATGGGGGACTATTTGACCTCCGGAAAATTTTACCCCAGTTGAACCCATGTCCGCATTTCTTGACGGTTGTATTTTTACGGCGAAAGATCGTCACTCTTTCGCCCAAGGTACTTTTTTCGTCTGGTTTATCACCTTCGACCAGTCCGGCATCGGTAACCCTATCGGCAGGAATGCTACCGCCGGCATAGCTCTCAGGATCATTTAAGCACGGAAGCCATTACACCACGACAAGGTAAAGATACCATGGAGGGATAGTGGATTTTGTGTTAGCTAATTTTAATTCCCCTGCGAGGAGTTCGTGTTATTTAATATATTTAACGTGTTCATGTATTTGGTTGGAGAAACCCCTACAGCTTGTTTCGAAGGATGCAAAGTTTGATGTGACTTGGAACTTATGTTTTCTCTACGTAAATATTTGTTATTGTACAACAGAAGTCAGTTGACAGGAAAATCAAAGAGTTCCTCAACGGAAAACAAAACAGAATATATAATGTTAAACCATTTTGCTAGGCAGCCTCTCAGTTAATTACCTGCCATTATAAAAGTGCTGAACGCGTGCGTAATATGTATACATACACATGATTCTATATATATACATCGGAAATGCTAGAAAAAGTGGGGTTAACGATAAAAATACAAGGAGCTTAATGAGATGGGAGAATACTATTAACCATGATTGGAAAACATTAGCTCAGGATAGAGATGTATGGAGAGTTTATGTCCGCGCGGCTATGAACCCACGGATTTAATAGTGCCAGTGAGTTTTATTACCAGCAGCTTGGTAGTGAACACTGGAAAATAATTTTTAATTCATTCAGTTCACTAAATTCTACAAACTGCGTTACCAACAGAGAAATAATAATAATAATAATAATAATAATAATAATAATAATAATAATAATAATAATAATAATCATCATCATCATCATCATCATCATACGGTATCATGGCAGCTGCCGCCGTCTTCCGGAAACCAAACGCCATTCCTCTCTATCCATCCATTGATCTTCCTCCATTTCTCTGATATTCATAGCTGCTTGTACCCCTTCTATCCAAGTTTTCTTCGGTCTTCCTCTCTTCCTCCTTTCCATTGGGATCCATTCCATAACAATTTTTGGCAATATTTGCTCTGGCATTCGTTTGACATGGCCATACCACTATAATATTTTCTTTTCTATGATGTCTATGATGTCCGGCTCCTCTTGTTCACCCATAATTTCCCTTATTTCTTTATTTCGTATTCTATCCATTCTAGATTTCCAGCTGATCATCTTAAAACATCCATTTCTATACTTAAAATTCTTTTAATTTGCTATTAATAATAATAATAATAATAATAATAATAATAATAATAATAATAATAATAATAAAACCAATAATAGGCTAATAACAATGATGATAATACTAAATAAATTATTTAAACTAGCAGAGTTGAGCTCGTAAGCACTTTTCTTCCACTCAACCGGCAAAAAAATTATTAGTTATAGAACATTTACTTATATCTCATGGTGAGAGATTCTGACTACAGTTCATAAGGTCCTTAGTTCGAATTCCAGTCAGACTGCATTTTTTTTTCGTGAAGGGAATTATTCCTGTGGTCGTCCCTGGTCTGGATTTAGATTAAGTATAGGTATATGGAATAATGCTGCTTTGTTATCATTCATTCATTCATTCATCACCTATCACATCAACGGGTGTCGTAACTCCACCTTCCAGGTGCCCCAACTTAAAAAGTGTGCTACAATTCCATCAGTGTCAGGAGAGAATTATAAAGACTATTTAACTCATGCCCCAAATGGGAGTCAATGACCAATCACGTTTCAATTATTTCTGTTTTACAACCAATCAGAGTCGTGTTTCACCAAATATTTATCAGTGTTATAATTACCATATTAAAGAAAGCTCCTCCTTACAATATTGCGTTCCTTTGGCAATAAATAGTATGATCTGGTTGCAGTGATAAACAAAAGAAGCGGTAGAAGCGTACCTATCGTTTCTCATTTGTTTTCAAACATCGCCGTTTACATTAAATATATAGATATTTTAAAATAACTATAGTTAAATAATGATTTGTGAGTAAACAGCTTAATTTTATTCGTTAAATAGTCCTAACAAATGCCACTCTTGATTTCCAAATTCTCTAGATAAATTCACGACTCACGAATTTGGAAATCACTCGTGGCATTACTTATGATAACCTGGGTGTATTGATAACAATTAATTGACCAAATAAATCATAGCATAGAATTATTTCTTTATTAACTTGGTTTAACCTCTCCCTCTACAGGTACATGCATGTACCAGGGGCTTGAAGAGGCACAACGTGTCCAAAGAGGTTTTTAAACTCTGGATTAGTTTATTTTTCTTCCGACCACAAAACGACCTGTATGAATGATCAGTTTATTGCCAGAGCCACCACCTGCGAGAGATACACTTATAAATTCAAGCAAATGTAGTGGTAGTAGTAGGACTTTATTAGACAAAAAGTAAGATATTTACAATATTATTTACAAATATGGGTCGCACGGGCACTAAGCCGTACGTGCTGTTGACAGTCCGTTACAATAAAGTAATAATTGCTACTAGTGTAAAGAAAAATAACAAAAAAAAATAACATTACAATTACATAAAGAAAACGCAATAATATTACAATTAAATAAAAACACAATAGCATTATACATTAATTAATTTATATATAATTATTAAGAATTAATGTTATTGCATAACATATATTTATTCATGATTGAGTGTTGTCCTTATTTTCCGCGTTTTGTCCAGAAATTTATCCAAATTTATCCAATTTTCTGGATTTACCAATAACTCGTAGCATGCCAATCTTCCCCGATTTGAATTTAGAAATCTTTCCGGTAATAACTGACGTCTCCAATATTCTAAATCATTACATTGTCCTAATATATGTATCTCATCTTCAAAGTTCCCGCACATTGGACATATTCGCATATCGTGATCGTCGCTAATTTTTTTTAAATTTCCATGCCCCTAGCCTAAACCAAGCAAGCCCTGATCTCTCTTTAAATCCTAGGTTGAGTATATACGATTCTTTTCCCCAGACGTGTTTTAGGTCTCTTTGTAAACACAGTGAGCGTTTTCCTGTACATTCGGCGAAAGTATCTTGTTGGTTTATATCTAAGTACCTCCTCCTTATTTTTCTCCATACGTTCTTGCGATTTTAAGTCCCTTTTTCCCATAAACAGCCCTTTCCAATCAGCTAAAGTAGGCAAATATAATACGGATAATTGTTTTTACCAGATGGTGTTCGGAGATTATTAGGGCCTCAAATTTTCAGATCAAATTTTCAGATATGTAACTTACAGTCGAGGAAAAATCCCGGAAAAAACATACGCAGCTAAGCTAACTTCCCCCAACAGGAGATTGAACCCGGGCCCGCTGCGTTTCGTCGCATCGACGTTGCCACTAGACCACGGCAGTGGCCTTAATATAGATTAAACAATTTATATAAATTGAACTCAAATTAAATTCAATCAAATTAATACTATAATTGAAATAAAATAATAAAAACGCCACGGAGCCATAATTTTTAAGCTCTTGACTAACATATCAACTATTGATATTTTATAGCAAATACAACCGCAAATAATTTCCTACATCTCTCTCTTTAAAAAATACATATATATATAGATAGATAGATCATCGGTTGATTAATGTCTTTGACATCGTCCGATTCCTAATAGCCAATTTTGTCGGTCCATCTAATCTCCTGGTTGTAGATGTTTCTCCTTCATATATAACCATATTCCCTGACTCCAGGAGATTTTAGGTCTTCCTCTGCTTCGTCTTCCCTCAGGTTTCCATTCCAAAACAGATTTTGGTAGTGGATCCTCTTCCATTCGCTGGACATGTCCATACCATCTTAATTGCTGAGTTTTAATATAATCTAAAACAGTGTCTTCAATCTTCATTTTCTCCCTTATAACTCAGTTTCTAATTTTTTCTCTTCTTGAAATTCTTGCGGCCCTTCGTATAAAATCCATTTCCGTTGCCAAAAGGTACTTACTTGTTTTTGTTGTTATATATGCATTATTAAGATTAGAATTTATTGTACTTTCATTTTATCTTATTATATATTTTTATCTATTTTTACTTACTTGTTTTTGTTGTTATATATATAACAACAAAAAAAAACAAGTAAGTACCTTTTGGCAACGGAAATGGATTTTATACGAAGGGCCGCAAAAATTTCAAGAAGAGAAAAAAAAAACCCTGGTTTCTTTACCTTGTCGTGGTGGAGAGGCTTGCGTGCTTAAATAATCCTGAGAGCTATGCCGGCGGTAGCATTGCTGCCGATAGGGTTACCCATGCCGGACTGGTCGAAGGTGATAAGCCAGACGAAAAAAGTACCTTGGTCGAAAGAGTGACGATCTTTCACCATAAAAATACAACCGTCAAGAAATGCGGACATGGGTTCAACTGGGGTAAAATTTTCCGGAGGTCAAATAGTCCCCCATTCGGTTCTCCGGGCGAGGACTACTTCAGGGAACCCATGCCAAAGGCTCAAACACAGGGACATGTTCCTAGGAACATGGAATGTTAGGACTTTATACAATAGCAGGGCACTACAGATATTAACGCGGGAACTAGATAAATCGCCCTTGGATATAGTCGCTGTACAGGAAGTTAGGTGGCCAGGAGAAGGTAGTCAGGAATCAGGAAGCTTTGCATTATACTACGGGGGTGCAGAAAGACCTGAATTTGGAACAGGTTTTTTTAGTCAGAAGGAGGATCCTATCCGCTATCCGAGATATTAAATTTGTTAGTGATAGGATATCATACATAATGCTAAAGGGTAAACAACATGATTTTATAATTGTAAATGTACATGCCCCCACAGAAGATAAAGATGACAAGATCAAGGATGAGTTCTATGAAGAAATAGAATGCGTATTTGATAGCCTTTCAGGATATCATATGAACATTGTCTTAGGAGATCTTAATGCAAAAGTGGGGCGGGAAGATATATTCAAACCAACAATAGGCAAATTCAGTCTTCATGAAGATAGTAACTACAACGGGGTTAGATTAGTCACATTTGCCACATCAAAGAATCTCATTCTTAAGAGCACAACATTTCAGCATAAGGATATACATAAATACACCTCGACGTCCCCAGATGGAGAAACTCGGAACCAGATAGATCATGTATTAGTGGATAAACGCTGGCACAGTAGCATCATTGATGTTAAATCAGTTAGAGGGACAGACTGCAATTCGGATCATCATCTGGTCAGAGTGAAAATCAGACAACGGCTATCGCTTATGAGAGGAACAAACGCTAAAGGTGATTCTGTAAAATTTGAATTAAAAACTTGAAAATGATGAAATGAGGCAAGAATACCAAATCAAAATTACTAATAAATTTGAAATACTGGAATCTTCCGATGACAATGAGGCAAACGAAGAAGAAACTGATATAAATAAAGAATGGGAGGCTATAAGAGATACTATTAAATTGTCAGCATCAGAAAGCATTGGTTGTTTAAAAAAGAGGCAAAACAAGAAATGGTTTGATGAGGAATGTGCCGACATTGTAAAGAAAAGAAAGCTAGCAAAAATGAAATGGTTACATGAGCCAAATGAGGTAAATTTAGAGCAATTGGGTGGTATTAGACGGGAAACCACCAAGCTACTAAAGAGTAAAAAGAGGGAATATTTGAGAGAGAAGATTAATGATCTTGAAATGAATGCAAAAATAGGAACATTAGAGAATTATATCAGGGAATTAGTATAGAGAAGAAAGGGTTTCAGGCTAGAACAAACATAATTCGGAATGAAAATGGGGATATGATTGCAGATTCCAGGAGTATATTAAATAGATGGAAAATTTACTTTAATCAGCTATTAAATGTACATACAGAACAGGACATTGAGGAGGATAATTTACAGACAGCAGAAATGCTAGTCGCAGAGCCAAGTGCATTAGAGGTTGAAATGGCGATTGAAAAATTGAAGATGTATAAAGCATCAGGTTCAGATGAGATCCCAGCAGAACTGATAAAATCAGGGGGAGAAAAATTGATGGACAAGATACGCTGGTTGCTTAGTATGATTTGGGAAAAAGAAGCTCTTCCAGATGAATGGAAGGAATCAATTATCGTACCAATTTATAAGAAAGGAGATAAAACTGATTGCAACAACTACAGGGGCATCTCATTACTTTCAACTTCGTACAAAATTCTAACAAATATATTAGTAAGCAGACTTACTCCCCATATTGATGACATTCTAGGAGATCATCAATGTGCATTTAGAAGAAACAGGTCTACAACAGATCAGATTTTTAGTATAAGACAGATTTTAGAAAAGAAATGGGAATATAATGGTACTGTACATCAACTGTATGTAGACTTCAAAAAAGCATATGATTCAGTTAAGAGGGAGAAGTTATATAGTATCCTGCTGGAGTTCGGAATTCCTAAAAAGTTAGTTAGACTTATACGAATGTGTCTAAATGGCACAAAGAGTAGGGTGCGTGTAGGCAAACAGTTTTCGGACACTTTTGAAATCCAGAATGGGTTGAAGCAAGGAGATGCACTATCTCCTCTACTATTTAATTTTGTACTAGAGCATGCCATTAAATCTTTAGAGAACGAGGAAGGCTTACAACTCAATGGTATTAATAAGCTGTTAGTTTATGCTGATGATGTAGTATTATTGGCCGATAGCGAGGAGATACTAAAGAACAACACGCACACACTATTGAGTAATACTAAGAAATTAGGACTGGAAGTAAATATCAATAAAACTAAATATATGGTCACACGTAGAAATTCATTATATAATGGAAATGGACAGCTAATGACAAATGAGGGAAATTTTGAGGAAGTGGCTGAATTCAAATACCTAGGAACAATAATCACAAATAGGAATGAGATGCACAAAGAAATTAAACATAGGCTCAATTCTGGAAATGCATGCTATTATGCATTGCAGAGACTCTTGATGTCCCAACTCCTTTCAAAAAACGTTAAACTGAAAATATATAAAACTATTATTCTACCAGTTATATTATATGGGTGCGAAACATGGACTCTTACTTTAAGAGAGGAAAGGAGATTACAAGTATTTGAGAATAAAGTACTTAGGAAGATTTTTGGACCAAAGAGAGATGAACAGACAGGTGAATGGAGAAGACTACATAACAATGAACTACATGGTCTTTATAGGAAGCCAGATATAATAAGAACAGTTAAGTCTCGTAGACTGCGATGGGCAGGACATGTTGCACGTATGGGAAATGAAAGACTTGCATGGAAGCTTCTTGTAGGAAAGCCAGAGGGAAAACGCCCAGTTGGTAGACCAAGAATGAGGTGGGAGAATAACATTAACTATGATTTGAGGGGAGTATGTTATACAGGGAATGATTGGACAGAATTAGCTCAGGATAGGGATGTATGGAGAGCTTATGTCCGTGCGGCCATGAACCTACGGGTTCGATAGTGCCAGTGAGTAAGTAAGTAAGTATATATGTATATTTGTCTTCTGGCTATGATTTTAAAAATTATTCATACAGCCTTGACAAATTTTATCAGTAGCCAAATAACTACTGACCTGTGTATTTGACAAAAGGTGGGTCCAGGCCATCAGCTATACGGAGTAGTCGAACAAGTTTATTTGCTCGTACAAAAATTCTCACAACCAAGAAAAATAATTGGTTTAGGAACATGATAGTTTGTGTTTCTCAAGATAAAAACGTTCTTCCATAGCCATAAATTTCCGACATATGATTGATTTTTAGCCCAGTTGACATACTGCCACCAGCATGTATTTTGGTTAATGGCACTATTTAACAACTTAGATTATCATAGAGGTGCAAATACGGGCTAAAGATCAACAAGCTTTGCTCTGAGGCTCCGATTTAGGCTTACGATTCCGTAAATTTTCGACACTAGACCACGAATTTACTTCCGTTTCGAATTAAGTCATTGTCTGGAATTGTGTGCCTTAAAATTTCATCAACCTCGGACGGGTTCGAATCTGCTGACTTTTCGGAACCAGAGATGAACTTGGCAACTACTATTCCACAGGGGATGATGTCTTATCTCGTAGATGATCACCCATTAAATCACTTAATTCTTCACTATTCCACTACGTGTAAGATTGTAGATTTAAAATTAAATTTAATGTCGATCATCATCATCATCATCATCCAGTATCATGGCAGCTGCCGCCGTCTTCCGGAAACCAAACGCCATTCCTCTCTATCCATCCATTGATCTTCCTCCATTCCTCTGATATTCATAGCTGCTTGTACCCCTTCTATCCAAGTTTTCTTCGGCCTTCCTCTCTTCCTCCTTTCTATTGGGATCCATTCCATAACGATTCTTGGCAATCTTTGCTCTGGCATTCGTTTGACATGACCATACCACTGCAATCTTTTCTTTTCTATGATGTCTATGATGTCCGGCTCCTCTTGTACACCCATAATTTCCCTTATTTATTTATTTCACGTTCTAGATTTTCCAGCTGATCTTCTTAAAACATCCATTTCTGTACGTAAAATGCTTTTCATTTCCCTGGTAGGAATTTGCCAGACTTCAGCACCATATGTTAAAATGCTCTGAATTATGGTTTGATATATTTGTAATTTTCTATTTTTTGTAATATTTTTGCTCCACCAAACAGAGTTTAAAGCATTTATTGCTTGTTTTGTTTGTGCGATTCTATTTTTAATTTCCACTGTGTTATCGCCTGAATGGTCTAATTTTGTTCCTAAATAAGTGCATTCAGTACTAGGTTTTAGTTCTTCTCCATTGTTGAAATTTATATTTTCCATTTCTTCTGCTATACACAGATATTTAGTTTTCTCAATGTTTATATAAAGTCCCCATTTTTAATATTCTTTTTTAGTTTTTTTAGCCATATATTTTATGTCATCGTAGTCCTGTGCTATTAATACCTGGTCATCTGCAAAATTTAATGACATATGAACATATGTATTTTGGAAAGGTATGCCCATTTTTTGACATTTCTTCCTCAAGTCTCTTAGAACTCTTTCGAGATAAATTTAAATAGAGTTGGAGATAAACTGTAACCTTGCCTTAAACCTTTTGTAATAGTAAATCCCTTTGTTATATGATTTCCAACTTTTATTTTCGAAATAGAGTCTTTGTATAATGCTTTTATAGCTTCTACTAATTTTTTGGTAATGTTGGAATCGTCTAAGATACCAATTACATGTAAACAAAAACTAAAATCTTCTTTCTATAAAGAAAATGTGTTTTTGTACATATCCTATTTATTTAATAAACTTAGTAAACATGAAACGTGGTTTTCGATCTGAAATTAGAGTAAATGTAGAGTCTCTGTGCATTTGTAATGAACTTAAAGATTTTGATTATAATAAATAATAGTTTTAAAAAACTAAAAGAACACGCTTTATTAGAAAACTAAAAAATGGAAAATAATTTTAATTTCCAATACGCTTGGGATAAAATAAAGTGATCAACAAAAAAATCATCTCCAACACATATAGAATAAAATTAGAGTTATCAACAAAAAGAAAATAATGTTACCATCAAAAGCGTGGGGTGCTCTATATCAATTAATATATTTGATAATAAACAGATATTGGTAAAAGTAAGCTCTTTAAGAAGAAAATGTAAACATCATAAAAAGCACCCCACGCTTTTGATGGTAAAATTATTTTCTTTTTCTTGATAACTCTAATTTTATTCTATATGTGTTGGAGATGATTTTTTTGTTGACCACTTTATTTTATCCCAAGCGTATTGGAAATTAAAAATATTTTTCATTGTTTAGTTTTCTAATAAAGCGTGTTCTTTTAGTTTTTTTAAACTATTATTAATTTTTTATTTTTTAGTTTTAATATTTTACAGAATGAGATAAAAATGTAAATATCTTTAAATTCGATACAATTGTAGTATGAGCTAAAAGTAATACTCTTCTATAAAAAATCCCTTCCAGCCGGATTTGAACCAGTGACGTACGGATTACTGAAATTATATACCACTAAGAGTTCACTGCTGTACCAACTGAGCTCTTACAACGATTGACTAAAAACTCGACAAGTCCGCAACCTATTATACCAGTTTTCAGTTTTTTTGATTTTCGGATGATTCTGGCCAGGATTTTAGAAACAAAATATGAAATTATTGTATTGTCACGGGTCCTCTACAAGTATACAAAGTTTCAAGTCGATCCAATGATTTTAAGTGGGTGAAAATCGCGTTGAAAGATTCCGTTACATAGATAGATAGATATATAGATAGATACAGGTCAAGCTAATATAAAGCGTGTAAAAATATATATATATATATATATATATATTCCAGCAGAACTGATAAAATCAGGGGGAGAAAAATTGATGGACAAGATACGTTGGTTGCTTAGTATGATTTGGGAAAAAGAAGCTCTTCCAGATGAATGGAAGGAATCAATTATCGTACCAATTTATAAGAAAGGAGACAAAACTGATTGCAACAACTATAGGGGCATCTCATTACTTTCAACTTCGTACAAAATTCTAACAAATATATTAGTAAGCAGACTTGCTCCCTATATTGATGACATTCTAGGAGATCATCAATGTGCATTTAGAAGAAACAGGTCTACAACAGATCAGATTTTTAGTATAAGACAGATTTTAGAAAAGAAATGGGAATATAATGGTACTGTACATCAACTATATGTAGACTTCAAAAAAGCATATGATTCAATTAAGAGGGAGAAGTTATATAGTATCCTGCTGGAGTTCGGAATTCCCAAAAAGTTAGTTAGACTTATACGAATGTGTCTAAATGGCTCAACGAGTAGGGTGCGTGTAGGCAAACAGTTTTCAGACACTTTTGAAATCCAGAATGGGTTGAAGCAAGGAGATGCACTATCTCCTCTACTATTTAATTTTGTACTAGAGCATGCCATTAAATCTTTAGAGAATAAGGAAGGCTTACAACTGAATGGTATTAATAAGCTGTTAGTTTATGCTGATGATGTGGTACTACTGGCCGATAGCGAAGAGATACTAAAGGCCAACACGCACACACTATTGAGTAACACTAAGAAATTAGGACTTGAAGTAAATATCAGTAAAACTAAATATATGGTCACACGTAGAAATACATTAAATAATGGAAATGGACAGCTAATGACAAATGAGGGAAATTTTGAGGAACTGGCTGAATTCAAATACCTAGGAACAATAATCACAAATAGGAATGAGATGCACAAAGAAATTAAACATAGGCTCAATTCTGGAAATGCATGCTATTATGCATTGCAGAGACTTTTGATGTCCCAACTCCTTTCAAAAACGTTAAGCTGAAAATATATAAAACTATTATTCTACCAGTTATATTATATGGGTGCGAAACATGGACTCTTACTTTAAGGGAGGAAAGGAGATTACGAGTATTTGAGAATAAAGTTCTTAGGAAAATTTTTGGACCAAAGAGAGATGAACAGACAGGTGAATGGAGAAGACTACATAACAATGAACTACATGGTCTTTATAGGAAGCCAGATATAATAACAGTTAAGTCCCGTAGACTGCGATGGGCAGGACATGTTGCGCGTATGGGGAATGAAAGACGTGCATGGAAACTTCTTGTAGGAAAGCCAGAAGGAAAACGCCCAGTTGGTAGACCAAGAATGAGGTGGGAGAACAACATTAACTATGATTTGAGGGAAGTAGATTATACAGGAAATGATTGGAAAGCATTAGCTCAGGATAGGGATGTATGGAGAGCTTATGTCCGCGCGGCCATGAACCTACGGGTTCGATAGTGCCAGTGAGTAAGTAAGTATATTGTTTTCATTTTCGGTAACTTTCGTGAGAGGGACATTTTTATTGCACTGCAATGTATTGACAGAAAAGAGGTCAGAAGATACGGATAAAATTCTCATGAGAAATTTTGTCGCAACCAACATTGGCTGCAAAGCACATGAGATGTGTGTTCATTACTTATAGAATTTATCAGTGGACAGGCGACTTTTCAGCGCACAAGAAAGTGTGCTACTTTTTTATCTACTGCGCAACTCGGGGCAGTATTTTCTCAGTCAGGTATGTAATAAGGAGGAGATGAAGACAGAGTCATCTAAATAAATAGAAGTGTTAGAAAAGTAAATACTTACATATCTAATGAAATTTAATCCTGTTTATATAGTTAATCGTTTTTTGTAAGATGTTCACATATTGTTTAATTTTTCATAATTCATATAAAGTATGTATGTTCATCCCTATGGTCTCACAGTAGCAACGCTGCCTCTTAAGCAGTGGGTCTGGGTTCGATCCCAGGTAGGGACAAATTTTCCTCGTTTCCTTACCTGTGAGACAAATGTTAGGAAACTTCAAGACCCAAACGGTCCCCGAACATTATCTGTCCGTCATAATCATTTTCACATTCGTCATGTGTAATAGGAGTGTGTGTATGAATTGTGTATTTCGTTTTAATATTTTGTTGTCTCGGAGGAAGCCATGCTCACTCATTCGGGAAGTCTCTCCATGTCCTTGTACGATCAAAAGTTTAAAATCTCTCTCCCTGTAGGTTGTGTCTCTCTCCCTGTAGGTTGTGTCTCTCTCCCTGTAGGTTGTGTCTCTCTCTGTAGGTTGTGTCTCTCTCCCTGTAGGTTGTGTCGTGGGACATGTAAATATTCTTATCGCGTGAGAGGTTAAATATGACGGAGAAGAAAAAACAAGATTGACATCATTAATGTTTACATTTTGTCAGTGATTATAATGTAGGCTGTATTTATTTAACTTATGGGCGGCGTAAAATAGTAATAGCAATAATAATAATAATAATAATAATAATAATAATAATAATAATAATAATAATAATAATAATAATAATAATAATAATAATAATAATAATAATAATAATAGTAAATAATAATAATAGTAAATAATA
This sequence comes from Diploptera punctata, assembly GCA_030220185.1. Classification (NCBI taxonomy): domain Eukaryota; kingdom Metazoa; phylum Arthropoda; class Insecta; order Blattodea; family Blaberidae; genus Diploptera; species Diploptera punctata. Next base: position 34,953 of record JASPKZ010007939.1, on the reverse strand, counting down.
ATGATAATAATAATAATAAAGAAAAATAATAAAAATAATAATAGTAAATAATAATAATCATCATCAACAACAAGGATTAAGCCCAATGGCCTGTTCCGATCTCATTATAGATCGAATTGGTCCTTCTATCTCTTCAATGGTCTTCCCAACATTCTTCTCCCTTTTGGTTTATAAATATACATTCTTCTTGCTATGCGCTGTTCATTCATTCATAATACGTGCTGAAGGTAAGCATTTTGATAGTATTTTATTCTTTCACAGAGATTAAATATATTAAATTCTGTTCTTATATCTTCGTTTTTCTTTTTATCGGTCCTTTGGTATCCTGCTGTTGCTCTCAACATCTTCATTTCAGCAGCTTCTTATAATATAATAATAATAATACTAATAATAATAATAGTAAATAATAATAATAATAACAATAATAACAATAATAATAATAACAATAATAATAATAACAATAATAATAATAACAATAATAATAATAACGATTATAATACCAATAATAATACCAATAATAATAATATATGTAATAAAATAATAATAGTAAATAATAATAATAATAATAATAATAATGATAGTAAATAATAATAATGATAGTAAATAATAATAATAATGATAATAATAATAATAATGATAATAATAATAATAATGATAATAATAATAATAATAATAATAATAATAATAATAATAATAATAATAATAATGATAATAATAATAATAATAATAATAATAATAATAATAATAATAATGCTTTATTTAAGCTGGCAGAGTTAGGGTCATAAGGCCTTCTCAACTCAATCAGCGAATAATAAAATAATACAAAAATTAAATACTTACTACAATTTTAAAATATTAATTATCAAACCAGCACAAAACTGTTCACCAAGAGGAAGAAGAAGTTTGGGAAGACCATAGAATGATGGAAAGAGCAGGGATTTGGAGCCGGAACAGGCTAGCAAAAAAGTCTAAACCGTGATGAAGAAGAAGAAAAAGAAGAAGAAAAGAAAAGATTACTAAAATATAGATTAAACTTAGTTTTCGCCGATGATTTGGTCTTACTACACCATGATGAAGATCTGTTACAATTGGCTGCTTACAAACTAAATGCAATATGTAGCGATTATAATTTTAAAATTTCAATAAGTAAAACAAAAGTAATGACATTTTGTGGAAGAAATACTCTGCGTGCAAAAATAGTAATTAGAGACAAAATTATTGAACAAGTATCCCACTTTAAATATTTAGGATGTGACATCAGCTATGGGTATGATAAAGATATTGAACACAAAACACATCAGTTTCAAGCTATTTGTGGTAGAATAAATAGAACATTGAATAATAACGTCCATAAACAAACAAAATTAAAATTTTATAAAACAATGACTGTCCCTGTCCTTTTGTATGGGAGTGAATCTTGGATTACCACTACCAAACAAGAAAGTAAAATCCAAGCAGCCGAGATTAAATTTTTAAGAAGAGTAAAAGGCTGCACTAGAATGGACCAGATAAGAAACGAGGATATCCGTGAAGAACTGCAGATCTACTCCATAAAAGAAAAGATATTTAACAACAAGATACAGTGGAAAGAACATGTAGAAAGAATGGAAGAAAGTAGATTAACAAATAAAATATTCCATCATTTGCAAGAGGAAGAAGAGATGTCGGACGTCCTCGGAAGAGATGGTCTTAGATCTATTAGTGAAGACGGAACAGGCAACTCTTGCCTAAACCAGGAAGTGAAGAAGAAGAAGAAGAAGAACAACAACAAAGCACAATGCAGGTGTTTAATAATGCAATAACAACATATTCCCCCAAATACATATAAAAATAAAATAAAATAGCTAAGAAAAGCTTCCTAAATGATTATACAAAATACTGAATATAGTTGTTATGGAGTAGTACCTTCATTGTGTCGAAATTAAAATATCGGTTAATTTGGATTTAAATAATGATAGTGACTGACAGCCCCTGACATGACTGGGAAGTGAGTTCCATGCTCTAGTCATAGATATTGTGCAATATTCAGAGTATAGACATGTCCTGTGTTGTGATATAGAAAGCGACCCATAGTTCAAATGACTCTCTCTCCCGACAGGTGTGTGACGGTAAGGCCCATTTGGCGTGTGACACACAAACGTGGACGTAAAAATCTCATTTTTGCCGTTTGAAATTTTGATTTTATTTCAGGTCTAGTACCCAATTTTAGCTACTTTATTTCAGTGCTAATTGCCCAGTTAGTTACTTACTTACTTACTCACTGGCACTGTCGAACCCGTAGGTTCATGGCCGCGCGGACATAAGCTCTCCATACATCTCTATCCTGAGCTAATGTTTTCCATTCATTCCCTGTATAACCTACTCCCCTCAAATCATAGTTAATGTTATTCTCCCACCTCATTCTTGGTCTACCAACTGGGCGTTTTCCCTCTGGCTTTCCTACAAGAAGCTTCCATGCTAGTCTTTCATTCCCTATACGTGCAACATGTCCTGCCCAACGCAGTCTACGAGACTTAACTGTTCTTATTATATCTGGCTTCCTATAAATACCATGTAGTTCATTGTTATGTAGTCTTCTCCATTCATCTGTCTGTTTATCTCTCTTCGGTCCAAAAAATTTCCTAAGTACTTTATTCTCAAATACTTGTAATCTCCTTTCCTCCCTTAAAGTAAGAGTCCATGTTTCGTACCCATATAATATAACTGGTAGAATAATAGTTTTATATATTTTCAGTTTAACGTTTTTTGAAAGGAGTTGGGACATCAAGAGTCTCTGCAATACATAATAGCACGCATTTCCAGAATTGAGCCTATGTTTAATTTCTTTGTGCATCTCATTCCTATTTGTGATTATTGTTACAGTTACATTGTGTAATCTCAATTGGTTGCTGTTGACATTTATCAAAATGTATTTTAATGACTACATTTCAGTAACTTTGTCTCTGTGCCTTATCTTACTTCAGACGTTAGGTGACCGAGGTAATTAAATTCAGAAACTTGTTCTATGATTTTTCCATCTTGATTATATTTTAATTCTTCGTAAGTACTTTCCACACATACATACAGATTATTTTTGGGAAAAAAATCAATATTTATAACAATAAAAGTTGTACCTGTTGTGGCAGTCGTCCTCAACAAATTAATCTTTTTAAAATTATTCAGCTACTCCTTTTGGAACCGGTTCCAATTTCAAAGCTGTTCATTGCGTACTTTGAAAATGGAATCAGTTCCAAAAGACCTAGCTGAACAATATAAACAAACTTATTTTTCTGAGGACGACTGCCACAAGAAGCACAACTTTTATTGTTTTAAATACGCATTTAACAATGGCCACAACGGTAAAACATACTTCTTAAAAATATGTAAAATTATAATTCAAACTGTTTGCCATTGTTATTTAATTGACTATTTAACTCATGCCCCAAATGGGAGTCAATGACCAATCACGTTTCAATGATTTCTGTTTGCAACCAATCAGAGTCGTGTTTCACGAAATATTTATTAGTGTTAAATTTACCATATTAAAGAAAGCTCGTCCTTTTACATATTGTGAACAGGTCTGACCATTATTTTGCAGTGGCTGAGCCTGTAAGAAATACGGCTACCAGATTGTATATATAGTGCATATATGTCAACACATAGCGCTTGCAGGAGTTAATATAACAATATTTGTAGCAATTTATTATACCACCAAAAAAATAAACCACTGTTTGCACTTTCTTAAATGTATTTTTTCCCAGGTAATAACATTCCTGAAAAATATAATTGTCATATTTACATCATACGACATCAGAAATGAATTAATATACAGTTTGATGTGTTTCATTTTTTCTCCACTAGAGAGCATTCTTACAATATTGCGTTCCTTTGGCAATAAATAGTAAGATCTGGTTGCAGTGATAAACAAAAGAAGCAGATGAAGCGTACCTATCGTTTCTCATTTGTTTTCAAACATCGCCGTTTACATTAAATATATAAATATTTTAAAATAACTATAGTTAAATAATGATTTGTGAGTAAACAGCTTAATTGTATTCGTTAAATAGTCCTAACAAATGCCACTCTTGATTTCCAAATTCTCTAGATAAATTGGAAATCACTCGTGGCATTACTTATGATAAGCTCCCATAACCCTCTGAGGTTGCAAGCTTGCAGCACATTCACATGAGAACAGAGTAGTTTATTGTTCGTGTATATAAGACGTACCTATAAGTGAGAGGTTTAACTGTGATAATGACATTAAACAAAAAAGTAATTCGTATAAAATTAAGTTTTATCAAACCTAAATAAGTTCATGCTGGCGACGATGTAAATGTAATGATCATATCAAGTATATGAACATTACATTTATCTGTTTTCATGTAATATATAAGTAAAGTAAAGTAAAGTGATCCCACAACAGACCCGGGGGCCCTTGGGGTAGTAGGAGGTTAAGGCTCCCACTTTTTCTAGACAATCGGCACTTTATGTCAGCCGGGTTGTCAGCCCTGCGTGACGGCCGCCTTTACCCCAGAACAAGCGTCTGGTACTCATTTCCGTTAGAGGCTGAGTCGACCCCAGGGCCATAGTGCCGCCAGAGGGTTTGGGCCAGTTTAAATATCCTGACCCCAACGGGATTTGAACCCTCGACCCTCCGGCTTGTAGCTCAGTGCCTTAACCACTACGCTACGGCGTGCTCCAAAGAGTAATATATAATAACCAATAGTAATGTATAACTATTTCAAAAAACGTTAAACTGAAAATATATAAAACTATTATTCTACCAGTTATATTATATGGATGCGAACATGGACTCTTACTTTAAGGGAGGAAAGGAGATTACGAGTATTTGAGAATAAAGTTCTTAGGAGTATTTTTGGACCAATGAGAGATGAACAGACAGGTGAATGGAGAAGACTGCATAACAATGAACTACATGGTCTTTATAGGAAGCCAGATATAATAAGAACAGTTAAGTCTCGTAGACTGCGTTGGGCAGGACATGTTGCACGTATAGGGAATGAAAGACTAGCCTGGAAGCTTCTTGTAGGGAAGCCAGAGGGAAAACGCCCAGTTGGTAGACCAAGAATGAAGTAGGAGAATAACATTAACTATGATTTGAGGCGAGTAGATTATACAGGGAATGAATGGAAAACATTAGCTCAGGATAGGGATGTATGGAGAGCTTATGTTCCTCGCGGTCATGAACCTACGGGTTCGATAGTGCCAGTGAGTAAGTAAGTAATGTATAACAATTGTGTAAAGGGCACTGGTGTTAAAATAGGTTTTTCCTCGTGGAATGATGATGTGCGGTGCATGTTGCCACGGGATCAGAGCCTTTTAACATCTATCAATTATGTAATGACGCGTTCTATTGAACAGTTTCCCCTTCCCCCTCTCTTCAGAAAGAGGGCATAAAACCGAGCTCATCCTTCGTTTTGCTACACCATGCACTGTTATAACCAGCCTTCAAAAGCATTTTTACAGAGATTAATAGCTCAGATTATATCCGTGAATAAATGTTTTACAAATTTCATCCCTATTTTATGTCTGCATTCATTATTACAGCTGCATTTTACAGTCCATCAAACAAACCATTTAAATCTGGTTTAATGGTTTATTATGGATATCGTAAACAATTTTAAAGTATCATTTAGTTTTATCGTGTAATTATTTACGAAACCATGTAATTATAATTGAAACGATTTATACAATATGTTGGTACACAGCATATTTCAAAACAACATCAGAGTTCATGATATATTGCCTTTTCGAAAATAACATTACTAGTAAAGCTTTGGATATTTAGGTGTGTACTTTTTTTGTTAGCCAAATTACAACTTTCTGAAATAAACTAATGTCTAAGATAATCAATTGAGTTGGTGTTTACTTGATGAAAATCCATATTTATTTATTAAATAAAAATAAAACGTAGTTTTATTAGATTTTCATATTTATTATATAATTCAGTGACAGCTGTTTCGGTACACTGTACCTTCTTCAGACATGTTAACAAATTATGAATTGTGTACCAACTGATCTAAGCAACAATACAACAATATTTATTTAAATGTTTTAATTTAACAATTTCTTGCCAAAAAAGGCTCCAATTTAATTCAGAATACTACTAAAAGCTTACCTTTCACATCCATAAAAAGAATAGTTAAAAACAAATATAAAATCAAACAAAACCAAGACCTATGTAATAAAGCCAAAGACAAAAAATGGAATATTTTAGTAAAGAAGCCAGATATTATTCCAGAATTTCCACGTAAAACTACAGTAGCAACATTTAGACTGCTTACAGAATATGACTATTTAGCCAAACATTTATATAAAATATGAATTACACGAATCCAAATTGTCCTCTATGCAATAAAGACGAAGAAATGAATGAAGAACACCTACAAACCTGTGAAGTATTATCTGTTGGATCCACAATAGAGAAATATTGGAGAGCAAGAACGCTAATGGCTTCGGTGCCAAGGCCCAGCATTTGAAAACAACAACAACATTTAACAAAGGGGGATTCATTCAAATCAAGTTGAGAATTTAAGAGTTTTTTACTACTTTTAAATTTATTAATTTCTACAGCCTCCAAAAGATCTAACTTCTTACCCCTTATCACAAATATGTAAAATTTCAAAATTTGGATCGAAACAATGATTAAATTGGATTAGGTGGTTAGCATATTTTGAATTTTCTAAATTTCTGTTATATGCTCTCATGTGTTCCTTTATCCGAGAGACAAACTGGTAGACCTTGTATGCCTTTATACACTATCAGTCCATAACAACTTAGATCATCAACCCTGCATTTTAAACTTGCCAGAAAGTCACTCACAAGCAAACCTTACCCGGAGTAAAAATCAATGGAAATCAAACTAGAATTATTGGAATAAGTATAATAAAATATTAATTTTTCCTCAATTTCACAACGTGTTGCAGAACACGAGCTTTAAGCGATGAGAAAACTTACGTTCTGTCAGACACTAGTTCACTACAGGATGTTGTGATCATGTTATTGCTCACTGCATCATATTTCCAGACTCTTTTGTTTTTATACAGGAAGATATGTGCCACAACAATGATTCGTTCATAGTGTTCTGCTCAAGAGCAGGTCTTTCACTGCAAACTCAGCATTCTCCACTCTTTCCTTGACTCAACTTTCCTATTTACATCCGCATACAAACCATTTATTTTAATATTGTCTATCATCTGATGTCTTTTTCTGCCTCTAACTTTCTTTCCGTTGACCATTCCTTCTAGAGTATCCTTCAGCAGGCAGTTTCTTCTTAGCCAGTGGCCAATCCAATTTCTTTTCCTCTTCTTTATGAGTTCCAGCATTGTTCTTCTTTCACCCACTCTGTCTAGCACATCTTCATTTCTTACTTTGTCTGTCCATTTTATACGTTCCATTCTTCTCCATATCCACATCTCAAAAGCTTCCAGTCGCTTTTCCTCATTCCGTCGTAATGTCCACGTCTCTGCACCATATAATGCTACACTCCACACAAATCACATGCCATGTTTGCAGCTTTACTAGGGATATATAGGTGTGGTAGCTTCCCGTTTCTTTCCACACCCCACTCTCTCTTTTGCATCTTAAAATCTTAAAAATGTTGGAAACACAAATTTGCAGTACACCACCTGCACTTAAAAATGTCTGCGTTTGTACAGTTTTGACACTCTCGTTATACATTTCGGATACAGTATTAAGTTGTGTTTCTCACCCATGGGTGACAGACAATCCAGCTAGCACTCAACCATACCGGTGCGCCTGTGGGGATCTTGGAAAAATAAACTCTTTAATAAACAAGTGATTGCATTTTATTATATTGTTGCTTTGCTGCAATGTATAACAAGAAGAATCACCAAAAGCTACATTATGGGAGATGGGTCGAATCATATGCTTGTACAGAAGAGCGATTCACACCACTACGTTGTTACATGTTCTGACACGTTTAAGTATTAAGTCTCTCTTCATGCAGCATTCGTATCGTTAGCGTAAGTGGAGCAGTCGGTAAGACGCTCTTTTTCCGACGACGCGGACCCACGTTCGATTCTGGGCAGGTATATATTTTTTATTTAAAATTATTTAATAACGTCGTTAATTTTCATAATGCATACGTGTTACCAAGCTGCGTTATATAAATAAGAGGTCGTTTCATCAAGGTTGAAGCATGGCCTCAGATGAGCAGAAGACCAGTTTCATCCCCTTGACTTGCGGGTAGTCTACGGTACAGGCATACATATTCAATTCCAAAATAGTGTACTGTCAGTCTAAAATATATTAGTTTTCGTGACTTTACTTCTAAAACCTCGTAAGTCTAATTTCAAGAGAGCATAAAAACATTTTTGACATTGTTTATTATCTTGTAATTATGTTATGAAATAAGTAAAACAAAAGTAATGGCATTTTGTGGAAGATATACTCTACGCGCAAAAATAGTAATTGGAGACGAAATTATTGAACAAGTATCCCACTTTAAATATTTAGGATGTGACATCAGCTATGGGTATGATAAAGATATTGAACACAAAACATCAGTTTCAAGCTATTTGTGGTAGAATAAATAGAACATTGAATAATAAAGCCCATAAACAAACAAAATTAAAATTTTGTAAAACAATGGCTGTCCCTGTCCTTTTGTATGGGAGTGAATCTTGGATTACCACTACCAAACAAGAAAGTAAAATCCAACCAGCCGAGATTAAATTTTTAAGAAGAGTAAAATGCTGCACTAGAATGGACCAGATAAGAAACGAGGATATCCGTGAAGAACTGCAGATCTACTCCATAAAAGAAAATATATTTAACAACAAGATACAGTGGAAAGAACATGTAGATAGAATGGAAGAAAGAAGATTACCAAATAAAATCTTCCATTATTTTCCAAGAGTAAGAAGAGATGTCGGACGTCCTCGGAAGAGATGGTCTTAATCTATTAGTGAAGACGGAACAGGCAACTCTTGCCTAAACCAGGAAGTGAAGAAGAAGAAGAAGAAGAAGAAACAAGAGCAAGAGAACTGGAGAACATGGAGTGGATGAAAATCTGTATAAAAATATAATAATGTCATTTTTAATTTAAACATTTAAAATATGACATTAAAAACATAGTTACGAAATTATGAGTAATGTTAAAAATGTTTTATGCTTTTTTGAAAAATTTTGTTAAATTAAACTTGCGCGGTTTTAGAAATAAGGTGATGTTATATTGCGGTGTTAAGTTGAAGATTTCTCGTATCTACAAGATCGTAGAACCGTCCAATCCCTATCTCTTCTCTATTTCCTTATCACACCACTTTTTTGGACTCTGTGATGCACATAAATTAGACACACGATCCCTTCAGCACATTGTCTTCATCACTACCTGTTTGTTTCAAAATATTTTACAGTTTATTTTGCTAGAACATGGAATTCTCTTCCACGTATATCAGAGACTGAGAAACTATAACTTCATTCAGAAAGAAAACTTGATTTTCTCTATTAACTAACTGACAAAAACATCTCACTAATAGCATTTTGTAACAATTAATAATTTGTTATTCATTTATTTAATAAAAGTATTATGATTTATCAGTATTTCTAACCTAATATCTTATTACTTTCCCTGTATATTTTTTCATGTACAGTAGGTTGGAGCTTTTCTTGTGTATATATTTTTTATTAGGTCTAATTTTAATCATCTTGAACTTTATTGCATCATTGTATGTATGTACCCTATACCCCAATTATTACAAAGGCTATATATAATATTGTATTATATCATAGTTTTAATATTGTGACCAACACCTGAATGGAGTTTTATTTTGAATTTGATTAATGTTAACGTGTCTATTGCTTAGAAAGGTGGGAAACGTAACCTCCTTCTATCCGAAAGGTGTCTCCCGACCTATAATTTGATCATTTACCTATACCTTTTTATACTTTAATAATAGAGATTCTTAATGAAGTCAGAGACGATAAACGTCTTGAGAAGAAAACGAGAGGAAATTTCAAGCAATTAATTGAACAAATTGAGTCCTTTCGTACTTCCTCTCATTTCTATTGATCAAGCATCTCATTAAAGCTGATGGAAGTTAAATTATTCTTCACCGTTTCGAATAAAATTGCTCAAATATAAAATAAACATGGATGTGAGATAGAAGTATGTCACTTCATAACAGTTTTAATTCACATATAAAATGTTGCTTTTTGGAATACATTATCGGCTCGGAAGTTGTTGAGACGTGAGATTCCACCGCGGAACTTGCACCTGAATGATGTAGCACAAACACATGGGCTCGTACCAAAGGACCTACCCAGGGTCAGGTTTCCTTTCAGGATTCTTCTTTTCCAATTAACATAATTTATTTCATGTTTAATCCAATATATAAAAATGAATGTTTGTTCGTAAATTATGCGCGGCCATACCGTTGACCCAATTGTGATGGGGCTTTTTGCAAAATGTTCAGGAGATTCCCGGAATGAACGTAGGCTCTAAGAGAGTTGTGATACTAAACTCCTAGACCATTAAACATCGTCCTTTGTAGTGGAAAACGTGTAAAAAGTAGCTCTTTGGACGCTTAAATGGCTTACGCTGCCTAAACCATAACAACTACACAAAATTAATGTACACGGAGTTGGATATCTCTAAAAGCTCTACAAAAACGTCCGCGACAGCATATGTTTATCTCTTACGGATAACTCACAATAACCATTTTTGTCTTTCATTGATGCCAAGAAGATCCGAGACAAGTACGTAGATTCCTCTGCAAGCATAGTAGAACATGAAGGGCATTCTTTTACGGATAACTCACAATAACGAATTTTGTCTTTTAGCTCATTTATGCCAAAAAGATCGAGATAAGTAGATTCCCGGGCAACACCGTGTAGTAAGCACGGGGAATCTCAAAATAATTACATACATACGATATATATTTATAATTATTTTTCAATTTACCTAATCAACTAATCATAAGAAGTACATTAATTTTCATCTTTCATCTCATTTATGCCAAGAATATTGGGATGAGTAGATTTCCGGACAACGCCGGGTAAACAACACGGGGTATGTAAAAAATAATTACGATATACATTTTTCATATTACTTATTTAAGTAAACATAAAAAACACTAATTTTCGTATTTCAGCTCATTCATGTCAAGAAGATCGGGATATGTAGATTCCCGGGCAACGCTGGGTAATCAGCACGGGGTATCTAAAAAATACAAATTTATAATTATTTTTCCATTTACTTATTCAGCTAAACATAAAATCACATTAATTTTCAATTATTTAGTCGTAGCAGCGGACGCCGGGTATAAGCTAGTAGATTATATTATTTTTAAATCTGAATTGCTTGTAGGGTAATCGCTAGTGTTTGCGAACTAATGATAGATCTAATAATAAAATAACTATCTCAAAAGTTCATAGTCGTCGACGTTAGGTCTCCATATGTTGTTCATCCCTGTTCTGAGTTAATGTTTTCCAATTATTCCACCTATAATTCACCTCCCTCAGATCGTGGTTAATAATATTATCCAATCTCATTTTTTCATGCCTATTGGGTGCCTTTCTTCTCGTTTTCATACAACAAGTTTCCATGCTCGTCTTTCATTCTTTATTCGTGCTACGTGTCCTGCCAAACTAAGTCTACGAGAATTACTTACTTACTCACTGGCACTATCAAACCTATAGGTTCATAGCCGCGCGAACATAAGCTCTCCATACATCCCTATCCTGAGCTAATGCTTTCCAATCATTCCTGTATAATCTACATCCCTCAAATCATACTCAATGTTATTCTCCCACCTCATTCTTGATCTACCAACTGGACGTTTTCCTTCTGGCTTTCCTACAAGAAGCGTCCATGCAAGTCTTTCATTCCCCATACGTGCAACATGTCCTGCCCATCGCAGTCTACGAGACTTAACAGTTATTATATCTGGCTTCCTATAAAGACCATGTAGTTCATTGTTATGTAGTCTTCTCCATTCACCTGTCTGTTCATCTCTCTTTGGTCCAAAAATTTTCCTAAGTACTTTATTCTCAAATACTTGTAATCTCCTTTCCTCCCTTAAAGTAAGAGTCCATGTTTCGTATCCATATAATATAACTGGTGAAATAATAGTTTTATATATTTTCAGTTTAACGTTTATTAAAAGGAGTTGGGACATCAAGAGTCTCTGCAATGCATTTCCAGAATTGAGCCTATGTTTAATTTCTTTGGGCATCTCATTCCTATTTGTGATTATTGTTCCTAGGTATTTAAATTCAGCCACTTCCTCAAAAAATTCCCTCATTTGTCATTAGCTGTCCATTTCCATTATATAATGTATTCCTACGTGTGACCATATATTTAATTAATTGTTGTAATTACTACCAGTTTCCTATAAAGATAATGTAGCCCAGTACCTAATGTAGTATCCTCCATTAATCTGTCTGTTTCTCTCATTGGTCTAACATTTTTCTTCTTCTTCTTCTCCTTCGGCTTTCCCCCACTTATAGGTTTGTCGTCTTCAGTTTCCATTTATCTCTATCATTCCAATCTCACTCTTCCAAATTCCGATCATCCATTATAGTTCTGACGTAGGTTTTCCATTTCCATCTTGGTCTACCACGTTTATTTCTTCCAGGAGGTGACCATTGGTATATATTTTTTGACCATCTTTCATTTTCTATTCTTTGTACATGGCCATACCATTTAAGTGTTTGATTTTCAATCCTCTTAACAACAGATGTGGTGACATTCATTTCTCTCCAAAGGAATTCATTTCTTATTTTATCCTGTCTTGTTTTTTGGAGGCTTCTTCTAAAATAACCAAATTCAAGTGTTCTAATTTTGTTCTTTTGTAATTCCGTCAAAGACCAAGTTTCACTTCCATATGACAAAATATTCTGTATTATGCCCTTATAAATTTTCATTTTAGTTTCCTTTGTAATATTTTTATTCCAAATTATTCCATGTAATGTCTTAGTTGCATTTTTTGCCATTGCAATTTTAGTCTGTACATATCTAATAACTTTATTCTCCAATAATCGTAAACTTTTTCTCCTAAATAAGAAATCACGTTTCGGTTCCATGCATCTGGAAGAATAATCCTTCATTAGTAGCGTGCATTCAAGGCCGCTATCCGAGTTGTTCTAGGGTAACCTAATGTATTTTTAATTTAGCATTAAAATAGCACATTTTCGGAATTTCATTTAAGTCAAGTACTTATGACTACAAACCTGTGTTCTTCCAACACTGTTATATGGCTGCCAAACTTGGAATCTTACTGCCAAACTGAAGTACACACTCCAAGTATGCCAAAGGAAAATGGAGAGGAAAATCTTAGGCATAACTCTGAAGGACAGAATCTCGAATACAACACTTCAAGCGATATCCTCAACAACTGATCCCGCACAACAAGCCATCAGGAAAAATTGGAAGTGGGGAGGCCACGTCGCAAGAATACAGGACGACAGGTGGACAATAAAAACAACCATGTGGGACCCGTACACAGGCAAGAGACAGCGCGGAAGACCAAGACGACGATGGGCTGACATCTTCAAAGAACGAGCAGGGGCGCAATGGTCCAGAGTCGCCAGATGCAGGAAAAGCTGGAGAACGATGGAGAGCCAACTGTGTATTAACTGATCACAGAACAGACAGTGTATACAAACCAAGTGCTACATCCAAGTCAACTTCTCACCACGGAGTAGCTCACCGGGTGACACTCTCAAAGAGAGCTTAACCCCTGTACAGGGAGGTCTTTGTCCTAAAGGGGCATATCAGGCTTTATTTATTTATTTATTTATTTATTTATATTTACTCATGATCTTTAAAATTTAAATTACCCGCCGCACCACTAGACACGCTTAGATTATCGTATTTCAGCTTGATGGAGCCTTTTACATTCCCATGATATCCCTGTAAACACCAGTGGTCTCGTGAGATATGAATTAACAAACGCTCGCGTCAGATATATTTCGGTGTATGTTTGGCAGAAGAAATTAGTGTCTAAAATCTTTGTTATTTACTTGAAGGCCGCTGTTTGGCGAATGAGTCTACGCTTGAGGTCATAGATAATGGGAAGAAGAGTGTATTTTCCATTGATAGCCCGTGATGAAGTTTAGACCTACCAATTCTTGAAGAGTTCCCTCGACAATGAAACCTGATTGGATAACGTGGAACCTGAATTTTCTAACAAGACAAATTTTCGAGATACTATTTTTAAATATTTAATATTTTAGTTAATTTATGCAAGTTATTTTTTACAAACCACAGGAAGACAATATGAAATCAAATTATGTCGTGCACGTTGTCATATAGGTCTTACTTACTTACTGGCACTATCGAACCCGTAGGTTCATGGCCGCGCGGGCATAAGCTCTTCATACATCCCTATCCTGAGCTAATGCTTTCCAATCATTCCCTGTATAATCTACTTCCCTCAAATCATACTTAATGTTGGTCTTCCACCTAATTCTTGGCCTACCAACTGGGCGTTTTCCCTTTGGCTTTCCTACAAGAAGCTTCCATGCACGTCTTTCATTCCCCATACGTGCAACATGTCCTGCCCATCGCAGTCTACGAGACTTAACTGTTCTTATTATATCTGGCTTCCTATAAAGACCAAGTAGTTCATTGTTATGTAGTGTTCTCCATTCACCTGTCTGTTCATCTCTCTTTGGTCCAAAAACCGTCCTAAGAACTTTATTCTCAAATACTCGTAATCTCCTTTCCTCCCTTAAAGTAAGAGTCCATGTTTTGCACCCATATAATATAACTGGTAGAATAATAGTTTTATATATTTTCAGCTTAGCGCTTTTTGAAAGGATTTGGGACATCAAAAGTCTCTGCAATGCATAATGGCATGCATTTCCAGAATTGAGCCTAATATATGTTTAATTTCTTTGTGCATTTCATTCCTATTTGTGATTATTGTTCCTAGGTATCTGAATTCAGCCAGTTCCTCAAAATTTCCCTCATTTGTCATTAGCTGTCCATTTCCATTATATACTGAATTCTACGTGTGACCATATATTTAGTTTTAGTGATATTTACTTCCAGTCCCATTTTCTTAGTGTTACTCAATAGTGTGTGCGTGTTGGCCTTTAGCATCTCCTCGCTATCGGCCAGTAGTACTACATCATCAGCATAAACTAACAGCTTACTAATACCATTGAGTTGTAAGCCTTCCTCATTCTACTGTAGTTAAATTATTTACTTATTTAGTAAAGTATTAACTATAATGTGAAGTAAATTTGTTCAAATATGGAAACTCGAATAGGTTTGCAACTTACTTTGACGAAATACTGTACAATGTTTTATATTGATCATGCTGATTGATTCTTCTTGTAGAACTTAAACTTTACATTAGTTTTTCTCGAAGATGTTTCAGAAGTTGATATACCAACTTCAGATATATTTTGATAGTGTCATTTCATTTTACGACAGACATATACCTACTTCATGTAAGAACATAAACTTTTGCGTCGCCAAACACACTTTGGTTCACTGATATATCCGAATTAACATAGATTAGATTAGATTTGATTTATTTAGCCTGGTGGAGTTAAGACCATGTGGCCTTCTCTTCCACTCACCAGGGCAGACATATATTACATCAGAATATAACAATCACAATGAACTCTAATATTAAATACTAAATAAAAATTTGATCAAAAAGATAATATCTATTATATTACGATCTATAATACAACCAGTTAACGTTAGTTAAAATTAAGACTAAAACTAATAATAAAATGTATACAATCAAGACATATTAAATTGTCCCTGTCTAATGTATATATAAAACAAAGAAAAATAATGTGATATAGAAAACTAATTTTACGATTGTACAATATTTAAAACAAAACAAAAGAAAATATTTGTTATACTTAATATTATTTTCAAAAATAATTTAATTTATTAATGGTTAAAAGAATACTATCAGTGAGGTGTATACGTTAGTTTGTTATTAAATAATTCTTTAGTTTGTTTTTGAAGGATGTTATAGTTTGACAGTCTCTGACATAGGGCGGAAGGGAATTCCATGTTTTGGTAAGTGACACCGTAAAACATAATGGATAATATACAGTGTGATGAGGAGGGATATAAAGGACAATGTGCTGATGGGATCGAGTGTCAAGATTATGTGTGTCGGATAGTCTGATGAAGAGGCGTGATAAATAATTAGGCGATGATATGAGAAGTATTTTATAGAGAAGGGATAGGGAATGGACAGTTCTAGGATCTCTTAGACGAAGCCACGATAATTGTTCCAGGGACGGTGTAACATGGTCAAATTTGCGAATACCACAAATAAAACGTGCGTAAGAATTATGAACACGATGAAGTCTTTGAGTGAAAATAATATTTAAGTCTGTAAAAAGAGTGTCACCATAATAAAATTGAGACAGTGCAAGTGTTTCTACTAACATTTTCCTAAGAGCGAATGGCAAACAATTTCTTACGCGATTTAATGAATGTATTATTGAGAAGACTGTTTTGCATGTATGGTTTATATGTGTATTCCAATTTAAGATTGCATGCCAATTTAAGTTGCCGTGGTTACAGAATTATTATTATTGTTATTATCATTATTATTATTATTATTATCATTATTATTATTATCATTATTATTATTATCATTATTATTATTATTATTATTATTATTATTATTCCTTCCAACTATTAGGCCAAGACCTGTTACAATCCTATAGAAAAATTTCCCTCCAGCGTTTCATAGGACGGTCCAAAGATCTTCATCCTCTTGGTATATAATTATAAACAGCTTTGGGTATCCGATTTGAACTCATTCTTTCAAGATGGTGTTTCCAATTTAGTTGGTACTGTTTAATATATTCCAAAATTGGCGTAGTCTTCAATTCTTTTAAGATATCGGTGTTCCTTTTCCGATCCCAACTGGCGTAACCCGCTGTTCTGAATCTCATTTCACAAGCCATTATTCTGCTTTCATGTTGTCTTTTTAGTACCCATGCTTCACTACCATAGGTCAACAACACTGGTCTAGCCAAAATGTTATATATACGTATTCTGGTGATGTTTTGTTCAAGGGATGGTTTCATAACTTCATTAATAATTCCAAAACTTTTATTATAACTAGTAATTTTTTCAGGGATATCCTTTTCATCCCAGATAGAGAGATAGTATCCAAGATATTTAAATTGATTAGATCTCTCTAAAATTGTATTCTGGAGACAGATTTTACTTTGTATGGGGTACTTCCCATGAAATTCCATAATTTTAGTTTTGTAAATTGATATTTGCATATCAAATTTGGCAGCTATTTTTTGTAAATTATAAATTGATCGTTGAAAATCATTTTCGGAAAGTGCCAGAAGCGCTAAATCATCTGCAAAAAGAATAGCATCCAGTTTGAGGTTCCTATTGATGGGTATATATCCTCGTTGTGTTTTCCTCCATTTGTTTTTAAATTTATTCATGTATATAATGAAAAGCACCGGTGAAAGTCCACATCCCTGTCTTACTCCTGTGTTGATCTTTTTCCAAGAAGATAATTTGCCATCTTGTTTAACAGAGATTTCATTATCTTTATAGATGTTGAAGATATTAGTAATATATTGTTGTGGAACGTTATCATCAGCTAAAATTTGTAATAATATATTTCTGTCTACTTTGTCAAAAGCCTTTATGAAGTCAACAAAGGCGATATGAGTTTCTATATTGAATTCCCTGTGCTTTTCTAATAGTAGTTGTAGAGTGAAGAATCCATCTGTACAAGATCTACCCTTTCTGAATCCATTCTGCTCTTCTCGAATTATATTTTCATAATTTGTTTTCAATTTATTCTTAACTATATAAGCATAGATTTGATATCCAGAATTCAACAAGCTAATTTCGGGATAGTTATATTGTATTTGGCGACTTCCTTTTTTGAAGATTGGTGTTACAATGGATTTGTTCCAGCTTTGTGATGATTCTTGTCCTTCCCATATCATATTAAGGAGAATAAGAAATCTGTCTAAAATTTTGTTATTTGATAATTTAAATAATTCTTGATTCATGTGGTCTTCTCCGGGAGCTTTGTTACTTTTTAATGATTTAACAACATCAGTTAATTCATCTATAGAAATTGTTTCAAAGCAGTGTTATTAGAGATTGGTATTTGTAATAAATATTTTTGTGTCCATACATAATGAAAGTAGTTAAGACAAGATTCTTTAGATATACAATTTAAATGCTCATTTTCTTTTGAATCATTATTTATTTTTTTTAAAACTTCATACATTTGTGGTTGAGGCCTAGTGATACCATTTTCCAAAAATGAACAAACTGTTCCCAGCTTTGTCTATGTTTTTTGCGAACTTCATTTTTAGCTGTGGCTCTCTTCCTATGATACTCTACTTTATCTTCATCTTTTTTTGTAGACAATAATTTTTTGTATGATTCACGTTTATGATCAATTACTTTTTTGATGTTTTCATCCCATATCCGTAGTCCTTTTTTTCGATTCCATTTAGTTTTGATACCCAGGCTTTCATTTGCTGCTTGTGTCAAAATACTTTATAGAGCAAGTCATTCTTCTTCAATATTTTCGCCAACCGGTGTTTCGTGAACTAGACGATCTAATCTGCATTTGTATAGCCAGGTAATAGTGGGATCTCGGAAAAGACTTACTTTATAAGTATAGTCCACATTTTCAAATTTTATGTTATTAATTTTATTTGTACTTTTCCAACTCGGTGGCATACGGATTGGACAAAAAAGTAAGTAATGGTCTGATTCGATTTCAGGACCTCTGAAAACTCTTGTATCAAGAACTCTAGATGCTAATATTTTATAATATATAGCATAGTCAATAATTGATTTAAGACCTCTGGCTTCCCATGTACATTTGTGACTATCCTTGTGGTTAAATACTGAGTTCATTATTGTGAATTGATTAAACATGACAAAATCAATTAACCGTAAGCCATTTCTGTTACAGGTTTGCTCTCCATATGGTCCTATAAATTAATAAAATTTAGTATTACAAATTCTGGCATTTGATTCACCCAAAATTATAATCATATCATTATTATTAATTGTGCAGATAACTTTCTGGAAGTCATGATAAAATTTTTCACTTTCTTCTTCATCCCCTTCTACAGGTGCATATATACCTATCACTGTTAAGTATCCTAGAGATAATTTTATTCGGACTTCAATTATTCTTTCATTCCAAAAAGTATAGCTTTGTATTGAATTTCTAAATCGTTTATGAATCATAACGGCTACTCCTGCTTACGCATGAATGTTTTTTTACACCACTATAAAACTGAATCTAATTTAGAGTTTCTTTGGTGCCTTGTTATTTCTTTTTTGTTTCTGATATTACAGCTAATGAAGTTCCATTTTTGCACAATATATCATCTAATTGATCATCATTATAGTTGATGTCTTGTACATTCCATGTGCTAAGAAGCAAAATATTTTTTTCTTCTTCCAAGAATTGTCCTTTTTCATGTTTTGGTCGTCATTAGTTTGATCCTTCCGGGAAATTCTCGTATAAGACTTGAAAGCATAATAATAGTCCCTTCGATTGGTTGCTGGCCAAAGGAAGGCAAGACCAGTGATGGGGCTGCCATCTTATAGCCTCTGGTCAGGCTTTTCTGGAGAAGAAAAGAAAATGAAGGAAAGAAGAAATGGAAGAAAGAAAAGACTCCCTAGCCCTCGGATGCGCTAATAGCTTCGGGGTCGAAAAAACAAAGAGTTAATCAAGAGAGGTTAGATAGTAACGTTAAAAGAGTCTGGTATAAGTAAGTGGAAGAAATACCAGATCGGTTAAAGATAAAAGTAAGGAACAAAACACAAGTAAGTGGAAGCAATGCTTTGCTCAGCTTGGGCACCTTGTGGTCGCCATCCACATACACCTTAGATGGGGACCCCTGAGGGTTATTATTATTATTATTAATATTATGGACTACTGGAGACGTGCTGCAAGAATATCCAGGAAGGATAAAATCAGAAATTCTTATATAAAAGAAAAAATGCAGGTACAATATTCAATATTAGATTTATAAAGAAGAAACAATTAAATTGGTACGGACACATTAGAAGGGTGGAAGAAGGAAGACTACCTAAGATAATCATGGATTGGGAACCACAGGGAAGGAAAAAGAAGGGTAGACCAAATATTACGTGGATTCAGGGAATCAATGAAACTAAGAGGGAATGGGAAATAGAAGAAGATATATGGATGAACAGACAAGAATGGAAAAATGTGTTGAAACAAATGTGTAGTTAACTGTGAACATGGATACCGGAAAAATGTATATTCATTGTAAAAGCCGGAATAATAATAAAAAAATATTATTATTATTATCATTTACATTATTAATGTTAGCCTATGAAATTTATCATATAAATTCAAACGGATAACAAATTCAAGACCACAAAGTGTGAGGTTAGCAAATCCGCTATCCCATCATAGCAGAGGTCGTAATAGAAATCATATCGAACTTCTCCCCAGCTAAATTCCCAAACCGAAATCTACTTTAGAGATATCACACAGTCATGCTACTTTGAAATATATTTTAATTGATTCACGTCATTATTTTGATAGGTTTCTTTGTAATATTTAATCAAATTTTTACTCTAATATTTACACGACAGTTTGTTTAAAAAGCAGAGTAAGTAGTATCGAGATAGGAAGTTGTGAATAAATTATAGTGTAAAAGTTTTAAGTTGGCGTGATTTCTGCTATCCTTGTCTAGAAAACTGTTCTTCCACCCTTCGCTAGACGTCTGAGTGACATGTGTACTATAATGGGCTACCCTTGTAAAATTACTTAGGAATGCTAGAAAAACTCCACCCCCACTTTCGCCCAGTCACTTTTGTTCACGTAATTTTTGTCAGTGGCGATTGTTACTGAGTTCGTTTGTAGTTTGTGAGATGATATATTAGTGTAAAATAAAAAAAATTAACAAAATGGTATCTGAGTTAGAAAGTTTAGCTGTAACTTTAAATATTGTATTGAGTATTGTGCTTGACGACGATGAAACTGAAAATGAAGACATAGAAACTTGCCAGGAAGAATGTTTAGAAGAAGGGAATGCCACCACTGATCTATGTTCACTGCAGGGAGTGTCTGCCCTACCGCTGTCACCGTGAAGAGATATGCGTATGAGTGAGAAAGAAGATGGTGAGTACTCTCTTTCTCTTTCTAAAATATTCTAGACATTTTAGCCCTCACGGACTATAAGTTTGTTTACAAAGGATGTAGGGGTTTTCACGTCTAGAAAACAGCACTGCTCTTATGGAGCAATACTTGCTAGTAAACGTGTCCCTTTTATGTAAGATTGATTTATTAGCTAATTCATTTGAAGTAAACAATTAAAATTAATAGTTTCAGCCACAACTTTGTCTAGAAAGTAGGTGCCCAATTTATAAAAAAATACAATTATGGAACACACAATTATCACCCAATTATTTAATAATGTGAACTTAATAACCCGAACAGCGGCTAGTGGAGATGCCACTGAACCACCATATTTCAACAAAACGTGTTTTGTCACGTACATGTGTAATCAAAGCAGAGCAAGCAGCTAATATATCACTTATGGTTTACTCCGCGATAATGTTTTGAAGCTATTGGAATTCTTGTGGTCACAATATATAAAATTCGTAGTGAGGCTTCTCGTGGTGCCGTAGGATCTCTGAAGAAAAGAAGAGCCGTAAGTCCATATTGCATTAATTATTAATACTTTTTACTCCTTGAATATTTTATCAAACATTAAGATCTAATAAATTAAGAAAATATCGCACATCAAATATTGTTGAAAGTAAATAATCTAAGTAAGAATAAGCAGCCGAGATGAAATTTTTAAGAAGAGTAAAAGTCTGCACTAGAATGGACCAGATAAGAAACGAGGATATCCGTGAAAAACTGCAGATCTACTCCATAAAAGAAAAGATATTTGACAACAAGATACAGTGGAAAGAACATGTAGAAAGAATGGAAGAAAG
Organism: Diploptera punctata; assembly: GCA_030220185.1. Lineage (NCBI taxonomy): Eukaryota > Metazoa > Arthropoda > Insecta > Blattodea > Blaberidae > Diploptera > Diploptera punctata. The sequence goes on along the minus strand of JASPKZ010007939.1, from coordinate 13,010 downwards.
AAGATTACCAAATAAAATCTTACATTATTTTCCGAGGAAGAAGAGATGTCGGACGTCCTCGGAACAGATGGTCTTAGATCTATTAGTGAAGACGGAACAGGCAACTCTTGCCTAAACCAGGAAGTGAAGAAGAAGAAGAATAAAACTTTATGAGCACAGAGAAATACTATGGGTCCTCTATAAATTTACAAAATTCAAGAAAACAAAGGAGACGTGAAATATTGCGATTTTGTGAAAAAGGGAAATTCGGTGTAAAGTTCATAACATTTTTCTAATCAATCACCTACTGTCGTGACCATCCTAAACGCAGTCAACAATGACGCAGATCTCACAATTTTTCAATGACAACCCTGTACATGACTCTAACGGACATGAATTTTGTTTATGGGAACAAGACAAAGCTCGATGTTGTTAGAGAGGAAGATATTTTTTTGCACGATAGTGCGTTTTGTCATACTTACAGCAATGGCGACCAAGATTGAAAGTTCAACTTCCTACATTTCGGGGTTGCCAACCTAAATAACTATACTGTAATATTACATGTTACAAAATGCGTGTGGGAAGTAACATCACTGCTCTCTCTCTCTCTCTCTGTCTGTCTCTGTCTGTCTCTCGCTCTCTCTCTCTCTCTCTCTCTCTCTCTCTCTATATATATATATATATATATATATGTATATATATATGTATATATATATATCATATATACACAAAAAATAGCCAATATTTAGTACATTATTCGAAACAAATCATTGCATTTTAAATGAACTGAACTTTATTTGAAACAATATAAAGAATAAATACGAACTTGTTGCGCAATTTTATCGCTAATTATTGGTCTCACGGCCTCCTGTTTTCAACGAATAAACCTTGCCCACACTGTTAACGTTAATCAATTGTTTATAATGAACGCAAATATTTCCAACAAATATATTATTTTACTGACAATTCTGTTCCTATTTGTACTATTTGTACTGCTATGATGTTATTTTTATACAGATTCAAAATTCCCAGTAAGAAGTAAAATTTGTATTCAGAATTCAATATTAGAGCAAGTTAATTCATTTAAATACTTAGGATATAATCTAACTTATAATGAGGAATGTGATATATCCTTTAAAATACAAAACCATAATAAAGCTTTAAGAATTATCAACCAAGTTTTTAAACTATCAAAAGTGCAGAGACACACAAGAATGAAAATCTATAAAATTCTCGCTAGACCCATAATCTGTTATGGCAGTGAAGCTTGGACCATCAGAACTCAGGATGGTCGTTATATTACAGTCATGGAGATGAAAATTTCTGCGACGAACTGCAGGTTATAGCCTTCTAGACCACCAAAGAAATTCAACAATAGCCAGAGAGTTAAACATCGTACCTATATCTGAATACCTCCAAGAATATAGAAACAATTGGCTAGCCTATATTCAGCGCATGGATCGTCACAGAATACCAAAACAAATTCTTCACTACATTCCTCGAGGCAGAAGATCTGTGGGTCGACCTTTTCGGAGATGGCGGGAGACCGTAACGGGCCACTGGGCCTAATACTTGAAAGGACGATGATGATGATGATGTTTTACTATCATTTATAATTTTGAAAACACCATCGCGCAAAAAAAATGCACAACGCACGTTTGTGAAGTGTTTTCTAGAATCTCGATAATTCTAAACATCGCTATCGCTCGGTTTTTAAACATTTTCCTCGATTCTGTAAAAGTCACTTCCCAAACTCGCGTCGTAATGTACTATTACTCGTATTTTCCGTGGATTATTATAATTAAATACAACTGACCTCTAAATGATAACGTTGTTCTTTAGTGACCGCATTAATAATAATAATAATAATAATAATAATAATAATAAAAATAATAATAGCTTTATTTTACCTGGCAGAGTTAAGGCCTTAAGGTCTTGTCTACCAGTCAACCAGGTTAAAAAAATACAAACAAAAAAGAATAGTCTTAAATCTAAATTACAATATATATATATATATATATATATATATATATATATATATATATAAACGATTACAAGCTATGAATACAATACAATTAATATTTATAATGTATTTTGATTTACTCTAAATTTAACGAATATAATATGTACAAGATATATTAAAAAACGAGGAAAAGATTAACGATATAGTATAAAATTAAATAAATAGAGAAAAATTAATTATTAGACAACAGGTAACTGTATAAGCGTGACTTAAAGGTACCAACTGTGCGGCAACCCCTGATATCTGATGTTAGACGTAGTGAAGACAATAAACTGAGTCGTAAACTTATGTTGTGGCTGTACTTATGCTAGAAGGAGAAGAGGAAGATATATTTCCATCTCTGTCACTGAATCTGCGGCGCCAGGTGGTAACAGCGTTCCTAAAAGAGCTATACTATATTCTGGAGATGAAAGAACTCCATACCGACTGGCTCAGGTAATGTCAAGGCAGACAATAAGTTGTGAGGCCTATGTGTACATGGTATGATCTGCTTACTCTGGTACATACTACAAACTTAGATATTCACATCTGTATTAATTCACCTGTTGTTTACCTCTCAAATGAATAGTTATGTGACTATGACACTATGGTCGTGACACTATGGTCGTGACACTCCCTTTGTTTCAGTTTATATTTAAGTCATATGCAAGCATGTAGTGCCCTGTTACATCTTAAATTGGCTCCAATTGGAGAAAAAGCTGTTCAATTTGGATCTAATTTTATTAAATTCAAGCCAATATATTAAGGTTTTTAGTGGTTTCCCTTGATGTTAAGGCAAATGCCGGAGTGGTCCCCTAGCATCCACTAGTAAAGTCATCAAAGTCCAATAAATATTCTAAATTCAAAATTATTAAATTAGAACAACTAAATCCGAAAAGAGCCGTTTCTGATTCGAGTGCCGACTTGACTTCCCGCTCTTGCCCTTTTTAGGGCTGGCGGCTTCTGTGGTGGTGGCAGTCTTCTTGTTGGCGGCTCAGTGAATCAACTAGAACATCAATTAAATTCACCTAGAAACTGAGGGCAGGATTGGTGTGCCCAACCGCTGGACCTTTGTTACCGGACTACGGATAGTTGTCGTTAGCAGGGGATATATATTAGTACAATCAAGATGAACTATCAAAGTTCGAACAAGACATATCAAATATCAACGACGAAATACTTAAATCAAAAGGGCTAAAGAGGGTTGGAAATCCCTAGAGATAGCCGGAAGTTACTTAATTCACAAGGGCTAAAGAGGGTTGGAAATCCCTAGAGATAGCCGGAAGTTACTTAATTCACAAGGACTAAAGAGGGTTGGAAATCCCTAGAGATAGCCGGAAGTTACTTAATTCACAAGGGCTAAAGAGGGTTGGAAATCCCTAGAGATAGCCGGAAGTTACTTAATTCACAAGGGCTAAAGAGGGTTGGAAATCCCTAGAGATAGCCGGAAGTTACTTAATTCACAAGGACTAAAGAGGGTTGGAAATCCCTAGAGATAGCCGGAAGTTACTTAAATCACAAGGGCTAAAGAGGGTTGGAAATCCCTAGAGATAGCCGGAAGTTACTTAATTCACAAGGACTAAAGAGGGTTGGAAATCCCTAGAGATAGCCGGAAGTTACTTAATTCACAAGGGCTAAAGAGGGTTGGAAATCCCTAGAGATAGCCGGAAGTTACTTAATTCACAAGGACTAAAGAGGGTTGGAAATCCCTAGAGATAGCCGGAAGTTACTTAATTCACAAGGGCTAAAGAGGGTTGGAAATCCCTAGAGATAGCCGGAAGTTACTTAATTCACAAGGGCTAAAGAGGGTTGTAAATCCCTAGAGATAGCCGGAAGTTACTTAATTCACAAGGACTAAAGAGGGTTGGAAATCCCTAGAGATAGCCGGAAGTTACTTAATTCACAAGGGCTAAAGAGGGTTGGAAATCCCTAGAGATAGCCGGAAGTTACTTAATTCACAAGGACTAAAGAGGGTTGGAAATCCCTAGAGATAGCCGGAAGTTACTTAATTCACAAGGGCTAAAGAGGGTTGGAAATCCCTAGAGATAGCCGGAAGTTACTTAATTCACAAGGGCTAAAGAGGGTTGGAAATCCCTAGAGATAGCCGGAAGTTACTTAATTCACAAGGGCTAAAGAGGGTTGGAAATCCCTAGAGATAGCCGGAAGTTACTTAATTCACAAGGGCTAAAGAGGGTTGGAAATCCCTAGAGATAGCCGGAAGTTACTTAATTCACAAGGGCTAAAGAGGGTTGGAAATCCCTAGAGATAGCCGGAAGTTACTTAATTCACAAGGGCTAAAGAGGGTTGGAAATCCCTAGAGATAGCCGGAAGTTACTTAATTCACAAGGGCTAAAGAGGGTTGGAAATCCCTAGAGATAGCCGGAAGTTACTTAAATCAAAAGGACTAAAGAGGGTTGGAAATCCCTAGAGATAGCCGGAAGTTACTTAATTCACAAGGGCTAAAGAGGGTTGGAAATCCCTAGAGATAGCCGGAAGTTACTTAATTCACAAGGGCTAAAGAGGGTTGGAAATCCCTAGAGATAGCCGGAAGTTACTTAATTCACAAGGGCTAAAGAGGGTTGGAAATCCCTAGAGATAGCCGGAAGTTACTTAATTCACAAGGACTAAAGAGGGTTGGAAATCCCTAGAGATAGCCGGAAGTTACTTAATTCACAAGGGCTAAAGAGGGTTGGAAATCCCTAGAGATAGCCGGAAGTTACTTAATTCACAAGGGCTAAAGAGGGTTGGAAATCCCTAGAGATAGCCGGAAGTTACTTAATTCACAAGGGCTAAAGAGGGTGGGAAATCCCTAGAGATAGCCGGAAGTTACTTAATTCACAAGGGCTAAAGAGGGTTGGAAATCCCTAGAGATAGCCGGAAGTTACTTAGTTCACAAGGGCTAAAGAGGGTTGGAAATCCCTAGAGATAGCCGGAAGTTACTTAATTCACAAGGGCTAAAGAGGGTTGGAAATCCCTAGAGATAGCCGGAAGTTACTTAATTCACAAGGGCTAAAGAGGGTTGGAAATCCCTAGAGATAGCCGGAAGTTACTTAATTCACAAGGGCTAAAGAGGGTTGGAAATCCCTAGAGATAGCCGGAAGTTACTTAATTCACAAGGACTAAAGAGGGTTGGAAATCCCTAGAGATAGCCGGAAGTTACTTAATTCACAAGGGCTAAAGAGGGTTGGAAATCCCTAGAGATAGCCGGAAGTTACTTAATCACAAGGACTAAAGAGGGTTGGAAATCCCTAGAGATAGCCGGAAGTTACTTAATTCACAAGGGCTAAAGAGGGTTGGAAATCCCTAGAGATAGCCGGAAGTTACTTAATTCACAAGGGCTAAAGAGGGTTGGAAATCCCTAGAGATAGCCGGAAGTTACTTAAATCAAAGGACTAAAGAGGGTTGGAAATCCCTAGAGATAGCCGGAAGTTACTTAATTCACAAGGGCTAAAGAGGGTTGGAAATCCCTAGAGATAGCCGGAAGTTACTTAAATCAAAAGGGCTAAAGAGGGTTGGAAATCCCTAGAGATAGCCGGAAGTTACTTAATTCACAAGGGCTAAAGAGGGTTGGAAATCCCTAGAGATAGCCGGAAGTTACTTAATTCACAAGGGCTAAAGAGGGTTGGAAATCCCTAGAGATAGCCGGAAGTTACTTAATTCACAAGGGCTAAAGAGGGTTGGAAATCCCTAGAGATAGCCGGAAGTTACTTAATTCACAAGGGCTAAAGAGGGTTGGAAATCCCTAGAGATAGCCGGAAGTTACTTAATTCACAAGGACTAAAGAGGGTTGGAAATCCCTAGACATAGCCGGAAGTTACTTAATTCACAAGGGCTAAAGAGGGTTGGAAATCCCTAGAGATAGCCGGAAGTTACTTAAATCAAAAGGACTAAAGAGGGTTGGAAATCCCTAGAGATAGCCGGAAGTTACTTAATTCACAAGGGCTAAAGAGGGTTGGAAATCCCTAGAGATAGCCGGAAGTTACTTAAATCAAAAGGACTAAAGAGGGTTGGAAATCCCTAGAGATAGCCGGAAGTTACTTAATTCACAAGGGCTAAAGAGGGTTGGAAATCCCTAGAGATAGCCGGAAGTTACTTAATTCACAAGGGCTAAAGAGGGTTGGAAATCCCTAGAGATAGCCGGAAGTTACTTAATTCACAAGGGCTAAAGAGGGTTGGAAATCCCTAGAGATAGCCGGAAGTTACTTAAATCAAAAGGACTAAAGAGGGTTGGAAATCCCTAGAGATAGCCGGAAGTTACTTAATTCACAAGGGCTAAAGAGGGTTGGAAATCCCTAGAGATAGCCGGAAGTTACTTAATTCACAAGGGCTAAAGAGGGTTGGAAATCCCTAGAGATAGCCGGAAGTTACTTAATTCACAAGGGCTAAAGAGGGTTGGAAATCCCTAGAGATAGCCGGAAGTTACTTAAATCAAAAGGACTAAAGAGGGTTGGAAATCCCTAGAGATAGCCGGAAGTTACTTAATTCACAAGGGCTAAAGAGGGTTGGAAATCCCTAGAGATAGCCGGAAGTTACTTAAATCAAAAGGGCTAAAGAGGGTTGGAAATCCCTAGAGATAGCCGGAAGTTACTTAATTCACAAGGGCTAAAGAGGGTTGGAAATCCCTAGAGATAGCCGGAAGTTACTTAAATCAAAAGGACTAAAGAGGGTTGGAAATCCCTAGAGATAGCCGGAAGTTACTTAATTCACAAGGGCTAAAGAGGGTTGGAAATCCCTAGAGATAGCCGGAAGTTACTTAAATCAAAAGGGCTAAAGAGGGTTGGAAATCCCTAGAGATAGCCGGAAGTTACTTAATTCACAAGGGCTAAAGAGGGTTGGAAATCCCTAGAGATAGCCGGAAGTTACTTAATTCACAAGGACTAAAGAGGGTTGGAAATCCCTAGAGATAGCCGGAAGTTACTTAATTCACAAGGGCTAAAGAGGGTTGGAAATCCCTAGAGATAGCCGGAAGTTACTTAAATCAAAAGGACTAAAGAGGGTTGGAAATCCCTAGAGATAGCCGGAAGTTACTTAATTCACAAGGGCTAAAGAGGGTTGGAAATCCCTAGAGATAGCCGGAAGTTACTTAAATCACAAGGACTAAAGAGGGTTGGAAATCCCTAGAGATAGCCGGAAGTTACTTAAATCACAAGGACTAAAGAGGGTTGGAAATCCCTAGAGATAGCCGGAAGTTACTTAAATCAAAAGGACTAAAGAGGGTTGGAAATCCCTAGAGATAGCCGGAAGTTACTTAAATCAGAAGGACTAAAGAGGGTTGGAAATCCCTAGAGATAGCCGGAAGTTACTTAAATCAAAAGGACTAAAGAGGGTTGGAAATCCCTAGAGATAGCCGGAAGTTACTTAATTCACAAGGGCTAAAGAGGGTTGGAAATCCCTAGAGATAGCCGGAAGTTACTTAAATCAAAAGGACTAAAGAGGGTTGGAAATCCCTAGAGATAGTCGGAAGTTACTTAATTCACAAGGGCTAAAGAGGGTTGGAAATCCCTAGAGATAGCCGGAAGTTACTTAAATCAAAAGGGCTAAAGAGGGTTGTAAATCCCTAGAGATAGCCGGAAGTTACTTAAATCAAAAGGGCTAAAGAGGGTTGGAAATCCCTAGAGATAGCCGGAAGTTACTTAAATCAAAAGGACTAAAGAGGGTTGGAAATCCCTAGAGATAGCCGGAAGTTACTTAAATCAAAAGGACTAAAGAGGGTTGGAAATCCCTAGAGATAGCCGGAAGTTACTTAAATCAAAAGGACTAAAGAGGGTTGGAAATCCCTAGAGATAGCCGGAAGTTACTTAAATCAAAAGGACTAAAGAGGGTTGGAAATCCCTAGAGATAGCCGGAAGTTACTTAAATCAAAAGGGCTAAAGAGGGTTGGAAATCCCTAGAGATAGCCGGAAGTTACTTAAATCAAAAGGACTAAAGAGGGTTGGAAATCCCTAGAGATAGCCGGAAGTTACTTAAATCAAAAGGACTAAAGAGGGTTGGAAATCCCTAGAGATAGCCGGAAGTTACTTAAATCAAAAGGGCTAAAGATGGTTGGAAATCCCTAGAGATAGCCGGAAGTTACTTAAATCAAAAGGACTAAAGAGGGTTGGAAATCCCTAGAGATAGCCGGAAGTTACTTAAATCAAAAGGGCTAAAGATGGTTGGAAATCCCTAGAGATAGCCGGAAGTTACTTAAATCAAAAGGACTAAAGAGGGTTGGAAATCCCTAGAGATAGCCGGAAGTTACTTAAATCAAAAGGGCTAAAGATGGTTGGAAATCCCTAGAGATAGCCGGAAGTTACTTAAATCAAAAGGACTAAAGAGGGTTGGAAATCCCTAGAGATAGCCGGAAGTTACTTAAATCAAAAGGACTAAAGAGGGTTGGAAATCCCTAGAGATAGCCGGAAGTTACTTAAATCAAAAGGGCTAAAGATGGTTGGAAATCCCTAGAGATAGCCGGAAGTTACTTAAATCAAAAGGACTAAAGAGGGTTGGAAATCCCTAGAGATGGCCGGAAGTTACTTAAATCAAAAGGACTAAAGAGGGTTGGAAATCCCTAGAGATGGCCGGAAGTTACTTAAATCAAAAGGACTAAAGAGGGTTGGAAATCCCTAGAGATAGCCGGAAGTTACTTAAATCAAAAGGGCTAAAGATGGTTGGAAATCCCTAGAGATAGCCGGAAGTTACTTAAATCAAAAGGGCTAAAGAGGGTTGGAAATCCCTAGAGATAGCCGGAAGTTACTTAAATCAAAAGGACTAAAGAGGGTTGGAAATCCCTAGAGATAGCCGGAAGTTACTTAAATCAAAAGGGCTAAAGAGGGTTGGAAATCCCTAGAGATAGCCGGAAGTTACTTAATTCACAAGGGCTAAAGAGGGTTGGAAATCCCTAGAGATAGCCGGAAGTTACTTAAATCAAAAGGACTAAAGAGGGTTGGAAATCCCTAGAGATAGTCGGAAGTTACTTAATTCACAAGGGCTAAAGAGGGTTGGAAATCCCTAGAGATAGCCGGAAGTTACTTAAATCAAAAGGGCTAAAGAGGGTTGTAAATCCCTAGAGATAGCCGGGAAGTTACTTAAATCAAAAGGGCTAAAGAGGGTTGGAAATCCCTAGAGATAGCCGGAAGTTTACTTAAATCAAAAGGACTAAAGAGGGTTGAAATCCCTAGAGATAGCCGGAAGTTACTTAATTCAAAAGGGCTAAAGAGGGTTGGAAATCCCTAGAGATAGCCGGAAGTTACTTAATTCACAAGGGCTAAAGAGGGTTGGAAATCCCTAGAGATAGCCGGAAGTTTACTTAATCAAAAGGACTAAAGAGGGTTGGAAATCCCTAGAGATAGCCGGAAGTTACTTAATTCACAAGGGCTAAAGAGGGTTGGAAATCCCTAGAGATAGCCGGAAGTTACTTAAATCAAAAGGGCTAAAGAGGGTTGGAAATCCCTAGAGATAGCCGGAAGTTACTTAATTCACAAGGGCTAAAGAGGGTTGGAAATCCCTAGAGATAGCCGGAAGTTACTTAATTCACAAGGACTAAAGAGGGTTGGAAATCCCTAGAGATAGCCGGAAGTTACTTAATTCACAAGGGCTAAAGAGGGTTGGAAATCCCTAGAGATAGCCGGAAGTTACTTAAATCAAAAGGACTAAAGAGGGTTGGAAATCCCTAGAGATAGCCGGAAGTTACTTAATTCAACAAGGCTAAAGAGGGTTGGAAATCCCTAGAGATAGCCGGAAGTTACTTAAATCACAAGGACTAAAGAGGGTTGGAAATCCCTAGAGATAGCCGGAAGTTACTTAAATCACAAGGACTAAAGGGGGTTGGAAATCCCTAGAGATAGCCGGAAGTTACTTAAATCAAAAGGACTAAAGAGGGTTGGAAATCCCTAGAGATAGCCGGAAGTTACTTAAATCACAAGGACTAAAGAGGGTTGGAAATCCCTAGAGATAGCCGGAAGTTACTTAAATCAAAAGGACTAAAGAGGGTTGGAAATCCCTAGAGATAGCCGGAAGTTACTTAAATCAAAAGGACTAAAGAGGGTTGGAAATCCCTAGAGATAGCCGGAAGTTACTTAAATCAAAAGGACTAAAGAGGGTTGGAAATCCCTAGAGATAGCCGGAAGTTACTTAAATCAAAAGGGCTAAAGAGGGTTGGAAATCCCTAGAGATAGCCGGAAGTTACTTAAATCAAAAGGACTAAAGAGGGTTGGAAATCCCTAGAGATAGCCGGAAGTTACTTAAATCAAAAGGGCTAAAGAGGGTTGGAAATCCCTAGAGATAGCCGGAAGTTACTTAAATCAAAAGGACTAAAGAGGGTTGGAAATCCCTAGAGATAGCCGGAAGTTTCTTAAATCAAAAGGGCTAAAGAGGGTTGGAAAACCCTAGAGATAGCCGGGAAGTTACTTAAATCCAAAGGGACTAAAGAGGGTTGGAAATCCCTAGAGATAGCCGGAAGTTACTTAATCAAAAGGACTAAAGAGGGTTGGAAATCCCTAGAGATAGCCGGAAGTTACTTAAATCAAAAGGGCTAAAGAGGGTTGGAAATCCCTAGAGATAGCCGGAAGTCACTTAAATCAAAAGGACTAAAGAGGGTTGGAAATCCCTAGAGATAGCCGGAAGTTACTTAAATCAAAAGGACTAAAGAGGGTTGGAAATCCCTAGAGATAGCCGGAAGTTACTTAAATCAAAAGGACTAAAGAGGGTTGGAAATCCCTAGAGATAGCCGGAAGTTACTTAAATCAAAAGGACTAAAGAGGGTTGGAAATCCCTAGAGATAGCCGGAAGTTACTTAAATCACAAGGACTAAAGAGGGTTGGAAATCCCTAGAGATAGCCGGAAGTTACTTAAATCACAAGGACTAAAGAGGGTTGGAAATCCCTAGAGATAGCCGGAAGTTACTTAAATCAAAAGGACTAAAGAGGGTTGGAAATCCCTAGAGATAGCCGGAAGTTACTTAAATCAAAAGGACTAAAGAGGGTTGGAAATCCCTAGAGATAGCCGGAAGTTACTTGAATCAAAAGGACTAAAGAGGGTTGGAAATCCCTAGAGATAGCCGGAAGTTACTTAAATCAAAAGGGCTAAAGAGGGTTGGAAATCCCTAGAGATAGCCGGAAGGTAACTAAATCAAAAGGACTAAAGAGGGTTGGAAATCCCTAGAGATAGCCGGAAGTTACTTAAATCAAAAGGGCTAAAGAGGGTTGGAAATCCCTAGAGATAGCCGGAAGTTACTTAAATCAAAAGGACTAAAAAGGGTTGGAATCCCTAGAGATAGCCGGAAGTTACTTAAATCAAAAGGGCTAAAGAGGGGTTGGAAATCCCTAGAGATAGCCGGAAGTTACTTAAATCAAAAGGACTAAAGAGGGTTGGAAATCCCTAGAGATAGCCGGAAGTTACTTAAATCAAAAGGACTAAAGAGGGTTGGAAATCCCTAGAGATAGCCGGAAGTTACTTAAATCAAAAGGACTAAAGAGGGTTGGAAATCCCTAGAGATAGCCGGAAGTTACTTAAATCAAAAGGACTAAAGAGGGTTGGAAATCCCTAGAGATAGCCGGAAGTTACTTAAATCAAAAGGGCTAAAGAGGGTTGGAAATCCCTAGAGATAGCCGGAAGTTACTTAAATCAAAAGGGCTAAAGAGGGTTGGAAATCCCTAGAGATAGCCGGAAGTTACTTAAATCAAAAGGACTAAAGAGGGTTGGAAATCCCTAGAGATAGCCGGAAGTTACTTAATTCACAAGGGCTAAAGAGGGTTGGAAATCCCTAGAGATAGCCGGAAGTTACTTAATTCACAAGGGCTAAAGAGGGTTGGAAATCCCTAGAGATAGCCGGAAGTTACTTAATTCACAAGGGCTAAAGAGGGTTGGAAATCCCTAGAGATAGCCGGAAGTTACTTAAATCAAAAGGACTAAGAGGGTTGGAATCCCTAGAGATAGCCGGAAGTTACTTAATTCACAAGGGCTAAGAGGGTTGGAAATCCCTAGAGATAGCCGGAAGTTACTTAAATCACAAGGACTAAAGAGGGTTGGAAATCCCTAGAGATAGCCGGAAGTTACTTAATTCACAAGGGCTAAAGAGGGTTGGAAATCCCTAGAGATAGCCGGAAGTTACTTAATTCACAAGGGCTAAAGAGGGTTGGAAATCCCTAGAGATAGCCGGAAGTTACTTAAATCAAAAGACTAAAGAGGGTTGGAAATCCCTAGAGATAGCCGGAAGTTACTTAATTCACAAGGGCTAAAGAGGGTTGGAAATCCTAGAGATAGCCGAAAGTTACTTAAATCAAAAGGGCTAAAGAGGGTTGGAAATCCCTAGAGATAGCCGGAAGTTACTTAATTCACAAGGGCTAAAGAGGGTTGGAAATCCCTGAGAGATAGCCGGAAGTTACTTAAATCAAAAGGACTAAAGAGGGTTGGAAATCCCTAGAGATAGCCGGAAGTTACTTAATTCACAAGGGTAAAGAGGGTTGGAAATCCCTAGAGATACGCCGGAAGTTACTTAAATCAAAAGGGCTAAAGAGGGTTGGACATCCCTAGAGATAGCCGGAAGTTACTTAAATCACAAGGACTAAATAGGGTTGGAAATCCCTAGAGATAGCCGGAAGTTTACTTAATTCACAAGGACTAAAGAGGGTTGGAAATCCCTAGAGATAGCCGGAAGTTACTTAATTCACAAGGGCTAAAGAGGGTTGGAAATCCCTAGAGATAGCCGGAATTACTTAAATCAAAAGGACTAAAAGAGGGTTGGAAATCCCTAGAGATAGCCGGAAGTTACTTAATTCACAAGGGCTAAAGAGGGTTGGAAATCCTAGAGATAGCCGGAAGTTACTTAAATCACAAGGACTAAGAGAGGTTGAAATCCCTAAGATAGCCGCAAGTTACTTAAATCACAAGGACTAAAGAGGGTTGGGAATAATCCCTAGAGATAGCCGGAAGTTACTTAAATCAAAAGGACTAAAGAGGGTTGGAAATCCCTAGAGATAGCCGGAAGTTACTTAAATCACAAGGACTAAATGAAGGGTTGGAAAATCCCTAGAGATAGCCGGAAGTTACTTAA
>JASPKZ010007938.1:782500-878785 GCA_030220185.1 Diploptera punctata | reverse complement strand
TTCCTATTACTTCTTATTAATATTCTTCTTCTTACTCTTCTTACTTCTTATTCATCCTCTTCTTCTTATTCCTCATCTTCTTCTTATTCTTCTTCTTATTCTTCTTCCCTTCATTCTTCTTCTTCTTCATCTTCTTCTTCTTCTTTCCTTCCTCTTCTTATCTTCTTCTTCCCTCTTCTTCCTTCCTCTTCTTCTTCCTCATTCTTCTTCCTCTTCTTCTTTCTCTTCTTCTTCCTCTTCCTCTTCCTACTTCCTCTTCCTCCTTCCCTCTTCCTTTGAGCCTCTTCCTCTTCCTCTTCCTCTTCCTCTTCCTCTTCCTCTTCCTCTTCCTCTTCCTCTTCCTCTTCCTCTTCCTCTTCCTCTTCCTCTTCCTCTTCCTCTTCCTCTTCCTCTTCCTCTTCCTCTTCCTCTTCCTCTTCCTCTTCCTCTTCCTCTTCCTCTTCCTCTCTCTCCTCTTCCTCTTCCTCTTCCTCTTCCTCTTCCTCTTCCTCTTCCTCTTCCTCTTCCTCTTCCTCTTCCTCTTCCTCTTCCTCTTCCTCTTCCTCTTCCTCTTCTTCTTCCTCTTCTTCTTCTTCTTCTTCTTCCTCTTCTTCTTCTTCTTCTTCTTCTTCTTCCTCTTCCTCTTCTTATTCCTCTTTTCTTCTTCTTCTTCCTCTTCTTCTTCTGCTTCTTCTTCTTCTTCTTCTTCCTTCTTCTTCTTCTTCTTCTTCTTCTTCATTCTTCTTCTTATTATTATTATTAATTATTATTATTATTTGAAGTTGTCTCAGCTAAATCAAGGATGTATATGTGTTCTCTATGTTTTCAAAAACCGTGGAAAAATAGGAATTGAATGCCCACCGCTCTTTGTAGAGTACATTTATTAAGATTGGACTTAAATAATTTCATTTATTTCAAGGCGTAAATACCTGCCGTAAAAAGGTAATAAATGGCTTAATAAGTTTGTTAAAAATTTCTTAAAATGCGCTGGAAATGTTTTAATTTGTTTTCATCGTATAATTCTCTATTAACACAAAAATTCGGTGGTCCATTAATGTTGAATAATAATTAAAGATGTATATAGCGAAAGTCGGATTTACTAGTGCGGTTGTCGGGGGATTATATTCTATAACACCTATGCCATTGGAAACCTCAGGAGGAATCGGTAGATCCCCCGGTTTATATTGCCACATACAATTAGCATATTCACAGCATGCAACATGTATAACAGTCAATCCAGGCTTCATCTGCAGCCCATAATACATGGAATTTCGTGCACTGGACACATGCTAACTATATTACTAGCTTTACACATGTAGCTCTCCATTTCCTTTATTAACCTTAGTACAGTTCATAAGCACCTATGTTTGAAGGTAGAATGGTATTTTTGCTCCATCGTTTTCGAAAGGCAGGTGCCCCACCCCACTTAATAAAATTAGAATGATATGGTTGCTATAGATGGACCCCCTATTAACTTCGGCTTATTTTTAGGTAATTAAACAGATTGAAAATGGACTTAATATTGTATAATTTAGCATTATTTGTAACCAAAACAATAACAAAAGAGATGGTAAGATGTGTTATATTCTTTAAGAAATTTTGTTTTTATAATTTAAAATATTTGTCCGCTGAATTCTTCTTCTTCTTATTCTTCTTCCTTCCAAGTATTAGGCCAAGGCCTGTTACGATCCTACAGAAAATTTTCCCTCCAGCGTTTCATAGGACGGCCCAGTGATCTTCGTCCTCTTGGTATATAATTATAAACAGCTTTGGGGATCCGATTTGAACTCATTCTTTCAAGATGGTGTTTCCAATTTAGTTGGTACTGTTTAATATTTTCCAAAATTGGCGTAGTCTTCAATGTCCGCTGAATTCAACATTTTAATCCAATGGATGTATGACAGAGATCCCATGAATGGACCAGTCGTAACATGTATAATAGTATTCAAAATGATTTTCATAAATCTCCTCAATATTCACTGAATAAAACTGAATTATTGCTGTATGCACAGACGCTAAAATTAAAGCTTCGTCTCAAAATATTGAGCAATATAAAGCAAATATATACTTCAATTTAAGACATTTTTAAAGAGTAGCATTTGCGTATAATTTTTCTTAAAATACGTTTTACTTTATTTAACTACCTACAGTCTTGTACTGTGATATACTGAGATCGTCACCGTCGGCAGTACCGTGAGAATATCTAGTTTGTAATTACGGTTAAATTACTCCCGCGAACAAATGTGGGCAAAATGTTTTGACTTCCAAGTCACCTATGTTTATGAGGAAAATCTAAAAAAAAAGAATATGATTTAATGGATAGACCACTGAAAATCTTTGTCCATCAATGTAACCTGCACTTAGCCCATTCGTGCCAATTCTACTATACTGATATTGTAGCTTGAACAAATTAACAACTATGAATTAACAACAAATACAAAATAAACCCCATAGAATGGCGTTTCATATTGTGGAGGTCATTTCAAGGTTTAAAAAAATGTGAATAGCATTTTAAATAATTTCCAAGTTACCATAAGTAGTGGTGAAATTATATGTTCTTCTTATTGAGTCGAATTAATTGTATTAGTTATGAAATTATTGCTCTTCAGAACAGGAAAACGTACAAAAGACGATTCGGTTATGTGTAACATATAAAATATTAGGCATGAATAACTTACGGTCTCTTGAAGGAAAAATACCACCTCTACTGCTTTCCCATATGGAGCGTATTTCCTTTAAAACATGTAATATATTATTCCCTATAGGACAAAATCTTTATTTACAAACTACGAAGTTCTTATGAATTTTTTCTCCATTCGTAACGTATGATGTTGCGTAGACCGCTTTGGGCAAGAGGTTATGTTTCTTGCCTGTAGTTCCGACGGACGCGGGTTCAAACCCGGCCGTGGTCGATGAATTTTTAGGGTGGAAAAATCCAAAGAACAAGTCCTCCGGGTCCCGAGTCTGAAGATTATCAGGTTCGTAAAATAACCACAAGCCTGAATAAAATAACCTCTTTTCCAAAATTTACCGACTATTTCCCATCCAGTAATAACTTAGTTGCCTGCTGTATGTGTCATAGAGGCGCTAGGCCAACTCCCTATCACTCACTGACATACATGGGTACATGAGCGTAACTAAGGCTGGTATTCAGAAACCAATCTTTACGCAAAGAGTGATTCTTTCCCCTTCTCTATGACGTAGAGAATATTCATAAAACCGGTTTTATGAATATTCTCTACGTCGTAGAGAGGGGGAAATAGTCGCTCCTTGAGTAAGTATTGGTGTCTGAATACGGGCCTAAATTAACTTGGTCAGTAAGTTCCTATTAGGGAGCGCCCTTATCCCGGCAGAGGAAAGGAAAGGAAAGGGTTTTATAAGAAGAACGTATGATGTTGCAAGGCGATATCAATAGACTATTTAGATTGTTAATTTTCTTATTGTCATATCAGTCTTGTAAAATATGGTTACTATGCACATATCTCGTTCCGAGGTTCTGGAGTTGTAGCCCGGCTGAGGTCGATAGCTTTTTAACAGCATAATAATCCTGAGTATGACTTGGATAGCTGGAGAATAAATAAGAAAATAGCTTCTGTGAAGAATGTCTGGCTCCATACACGCTTCTATTTCAAATACGGAATTAATGATCTGAGACGCTAAAGAGCGCCATTAAATTAAATATGACTACGAAATATTTTTATTTTACTGCTGAGGAATGTGATTCTCGGGATTATTGTCGTTAAAACATGTATCTTTCGAAGTTAGATAGACTGAATACGTAAAATTGAGGGGCCTAAAAGAAAAGTGGTGTTAGTGGACTTTTCTTACTATAGAGAAAAAATAGTTCACAGTTTGTTGGATATTGTAATTTCTCAATAAAATATCTAATAGATGTGTAAACTTCAGTGAAAATTTGCATTCCTTAGGTGTTTTTTTCCTGGAATTAAAACTCTTATAGACTATTGCCACATTCTTATTGCTAAAACATGGAATCATTTAAGGCCTTGCTAACACTTGCAGAACACTTCTCTGTTTGTAACATCTGCACTTGTACCCTTTTGCCCTGAAGTTGTATCTGCCAGATAAGTAATAGAGGTATTACACTTATCATATTTTTCGTGCTACAAAATTATTGAGTAAGGAATTATGTAAAATTAGTTAAACCAAGAAATAATCACAAGTAATGCCACGAGTGATTTTCAATTTATCTACAGGATTTGAAAATCAAGAGTGGCATTTTTAGGACTATTTAACGAATAAAATTAAGCTGTTTACTCACAAATCATTATTTAAATACAGGTATTTAAATATATATATATATATATATATATTTATAATATATAAACAGCGTTGTTTGAAAACAAATGAGAAATATTTGGTTATGTTTAATTTGTTCTTCCACTGCTACCAGATCACGTTATTTATTACCATAATAGGATCGCAACCTATTACACTATTATTAAATGTGTAGTTTGAAGGAATCTGTTCATCAACGTATTTGTTGGATGGTCGGTCACTGCAAAATAATACTCTGACCTCTCCAGAATATTAAAAAGGAGTAGCTTTCTTTATTTTGGTAAACAGAATTGGATAAATATCAAGGTAAGACATGACTGTCATTGGTTGTAACACAAAATTCATTGAAACGTGATTGGTCATTGACTTCCATTTGGTGCATGAGTTAAATAGTGCTTGAAAATATATTGTTTACAGAAATATCGATGTTTTATTATTTCAAAAGAAAATATAAAAAGACAACCTTATGTTTCATCTTTGTTTGCTATAAACACTTGAAAAAACATGGAATATTGCAAATTAACAACTCTTAATACTTTTTATATAGGCTAGCTAATTAAGGAATCTGGAGATACATTGAGGAACTAACATAATCTCACCATCGCACAGTGATCCAGAATCCAAAAAAATGTACAACATTCTGGAAGTCACTATTTCGGCTGCAAATCAATCCACATGCGTAAGATTAACAATTTTAAGATTTAAAAAAATCTGGGTCTGCAATACTTGATGCGAGGTCCTTTAATTAGTTGTTATATGCAATGTATTCGTTATTGCTGATTTAAGAAACACAATTTATTTGCGAGAAACTTTGAAAAATAGATTAATCTACAGTCACAAATAAGCCTATTAATTTAGATAACAATAATAATAATAATAATAATAATAATAATAATAATAATAATAATAATAATAATAATAATAATAATAATAATAATAATAATATTAATAATAATAATGTACGAACTATACGCCAGGTTGCATGATCCAACATATTCTGTAACTACAGATCTGCATAAGGGTCACTTAAAATCCTTACTAGAATAATAACGTTCTTTACTTTTAAGAATACGATTAAATGACTGAAAGATATTAGTATGCTTTTCTTTTGCTTGTGCTCTTATATGCTTATATTGAGTTTCGCTTAAATTAGCTTCAATAATTAACTAAATAACTTCACTTTCGTTGTAAGGTTTTATTAGGAGTTGTGATTTTGATGATTTCGAAAGTCGAAGGGGTTTTTTCTGCTCTAGTTGGAGTTGTTTAAGACTGCTTCATTTATTAGTTCCGATGCATGTTTCTCTCCTTGCTCCTTTAAATGTACCGTTGTTGCAAAAGCGAGCACTTTGCACGAGTTTTCACGTCGAAGTTCTTCAGTCTTTCGCGTTTTACTTTTATTGCTACTCTCTTCAAAACTGTCACCAGGGCGTCCTCTTTGCTTCTTAGAACTGTAGGAGTAGATGAACTAAGACTAAAAACACTTCACGCTTTTCACTTTTAAGTACTTTGCTGCGGAACAGCGACACTTCTATGCATTTTTTTTTCAAATAATATTCAGAGGTACTGTCACTGTTCATGGAATTTAACGCAAATGGAAACAAATGATTTAATTGATTATTCGGACCATCGCCTGATTTTTCACGGAAAACGTCGTACATTTCGCTTCTAGATTAGTAGAACTCCGTATGAGACCACCGCAAATTACACAACTGGATAATATGTGTGAAAGTTTAGATATTAGCAAGCTTAAAGAAGTGCCTTATATCACGGACATTGCACTACTGTTATCAGTTGCCAGTTACTCTAGCAACAGGAGAATTCCCGTCCGGAATGCAAGCGCACACACGCTCACGAGCGGCAAGGTCATACGTTATTTGTACAAAATGAGTTCATTAATGTGCTACGTAAATCTAAAGCTGCAAACTTTTGAAAACGTTTCAACCCGTGCCAGCTTATTAACAGTTTAAATTATACTTGGCCTTAGAAATTGTCGTGGGAAATGGCGGTGAAAGCGTTATAACTCAAGATAACTTTCGTTTTTTTTATGTTCGAAATAAAGGTTATTAATTTTATTACAATTCAGATGTGGGCTCATTTCCGTGTATTAGCAAGAAGATATAAGTCTATTTAACCCAATTATAGTGACATACATTAAAATAATTATCTAAAAAAAGTGATAATAGTATGTCCAAAATGTAGCATACAAATTCCGTTTTTATTATGCATAATTCCCGCCCCGAAAATTGGGTCTAATAATTACTATAGAGAATAATTTATTTGACAGATTGGTACCCAATCTATTTGGAAGAGGACTGTTCAGGTTTTTGCCCTATAATGAAAAGTAAAAGTTAGATTCTTGCCGGTTTTTTTTAACATTCTGGATCACTGTGCATCGGTCCAATCCTGCATAATCTACATTCCCAATAATCTTGAAAAGCAATATATTTTACCTATTTCATTGTACAATATAATATAATGACAATCTTATGTTTAATTATTGCAACAACAACTTGAAACTTAAGAAAGTTTTAAAATTACATTAACAAAATTATTTTACAAATTCCACCTAATTCTTGGAAAATAATAGAATTATTAGCTATTTCATAGTACATAGGAAATAATGTGTACCCTAAGTTATTCAGTGGGATTAATATAAACACTTGAGAGGTAAGAACGTTCTCGAAGTTACAAAAACATATAATATTATTTTGAAAATACCACCTATTCAAAATTTTTGAAAGTCATTGTTTATAAATGCTTTTATAGTAGATAATAAAATAAAGAGAAACGTATGTTTACTTGATTTACTTGCAAAATAAGAAAGTTTTCAAAATTACAAAAAAAATTTAGAATGTATTGGACATCTATTCAAAATTCTTGAAACCATAGAGTTTTAAATAATAATAACCCTAAGCACACCCATTATGTTATATAGCTTACTGTTTTGTGTTTTCTCTAATTATCATAGTCTCGTTTTAGAATTTTATCATCATTGTCTTATGCTTATTTCTCTCTTTCATTCCCATTTCTTGATCCTTTTGTACCTGATATACTTCTAGGGTGACATATTTTCCTTCCGCCTTCTTCATTGGGCAATAATTTACATGAATTATGGTGAATCGAATGTATGAATAGGAGAAATTCCAGTAGGTTCTTGAATTTGGTAGTTTAATTTTTAGTGAAGTTAATGTAATTATGGATGGTCTGCCGGGATCTTTTTTAAATCAATTCGTTCGAAGGCTTCTCTTCATAAAATGTATATTTGCAGAAGAGTGAGAATGGTGTGTATTTCTCAAAATGAACCCATTGCATTTTTCGAATATCTACTATATTATTTTTCATGTGGATATTCTATGCCTGCATTGATCGAAAGTCATATAATATCATCTTTTACAGTCTGGATTTTTTACTACCTTTGAACATTATTGAAGAAAAGTCATCAGGAACAAACATATCAGTACTTATTATCTTTGCCTTCTCAATAACAGCAACATCTTGACCACATTCCATAAACGAGTGTCCCGACAGAAAGCATCAGTGATTAATATTACGGCAATATTACTCTACTATTACTAGACAACTATTGGACAGTGTTTTTGTTCTTAATTTGGCCCCCGCTGCATTGTCACTAAATTCATCTATATTGGTAATTGTAGGTGGATGGTCCGTAATATACCTCAGAAGGAAAGCCATAAAATCTTGAGAGCTTCTGACCACGTGAACATTTTGGCTGTTCCGGTCACAAGTTCAGGTACGGTAAAGTCATACACACAAAGCTTACGCAAATAATACATTTTACTACATGTCAACAGAGGTGTGGGCAATGTTTTCCCTATACTTAATGATATTACAACATTATTTGGTGACTTTCTTGCTAAATATCTAACATTTTTCATAGCTGGTCTTGTTGAATCATCTTTGCGTAAGTGAAATTCTAAAAATATGCCAGATTGTATTTTAGTATGTTCATAAGAGGCATGTTGTAATATGTTATTACAATCAATATATGTAGGGCATGTATCTTTATAAGGTTTGTGGAAACTATAAAATTAAACACGTACGTATTAAAAATTTTCGTATAAGTGTAAAGTTTCACTCATATTTTTCCTTCAATTTCACACTTCTCTATATACAATCCATGCATTTTATTGATTTTAAGAGAAGAATTCAAATACTGTCTATCAGGATTTTTTCTTGAATAATTATTCAGAAATGTAGGGAATGGTATGATATGATTTTTGACAAAATCAATTTTCCATAGTGGCAGTATTTTGCTAGAGAATGACGACCTCTTTATTAGTGTCTATGATACTATCATTATTCTTCCATCTCAGAATATTCGTTAATATTTTTTTTACTTATGTCAGTTATGTCCACCGCTGTGGTCTCGAGTTAGCGTGCTGCCTTGTCACGCAGCGGGCCCGGGTTCGATAACCGGTCGGGGCTGTTTTTCTGGGTGAGGTTTTATTCGGGGTTTTTCCTCACCTATAATACAAATGTCAGGGAAACTTTAAGGCCCAAACGGTCCCCGAAATCATATGGCCATCATCATCATCATCATCACCATCACCATCCTTATTATCTTCATAATCCTTCACTGGTGTGGAAAGCAACGGGAAGCTACCATACCTACAATTCCCTAGTAAAGCTGCAAGCATAGCAAGAGAATGCTATGATTGCAGTGAAGGACCTGCCTTCGGGCAGAATTACCATGGATGGATATCAATTATTCTTAAGAAAAATGTTGTGAAAATTATGCAACTGCTCAATGAGTTTTTTATATTGAACAACAAAATTATCTTTTTGGAGTACGTTTTCCAATGTAGGAATTTATAAATACGATTTTGGATATCTCATGACCCAGCATCCCAGCATTTGTCAAAAATAATTTTCCTCTCATTATCAAAGAATTTTCCATTTCATTTATAATGGCATGCACAGATATTATCTTTAACAGACCTCTGTTCGTGTGTTTCACCCATTGTTCCATTAATTTGTTTCCCTTATTTCGGGGAGTATTTTCCTTTGTTTTTTTTTCTATTCTGCAACCTTCCGGATACTCCTCTTTGAGCATTTATATTGTCTTTCATTTGCAGATGCCTCAGAATGTGACTCATCATCAGTGTTTGGCTGATAGTCTTTATCTTGATCACTGTCAGCGGGATTCTCGACTGAAAAATAAACAAATTTTAAGATTATCCTGAAATATAATCTATAAACATTATATAGGGGGAAATAGCAAACAGTTTATAATTTTACATGGACCTTTCAATCTAATTCAAGTACATCTATCGATACGTCAAATTACAATCACTATCTTAAGCTCAATTGTAATGCATGGACTGAAATGGATGATGTAAACAGCACAATAATAATAATAATAATAATAATAATAATAATAATATAATAATAATAATAATTAATAATAATAATGATAATAATGATAATGATAATGATAATGATAATGATAATGATAATGATAATGATAATAATGATAATAATGATAATAATGATAATAATGATAATAATGATAATAATGATAATAATGATAATGATAATAATAATGATAATAATAACAATAACAATAATAATAATAACAATAATAACAATAATAATAATAATAATAATAATAAAATGAACTAGATACTTACTTTCACTGAGATTATTATCAGACATTTTTGTGCCTCCGTTGTCTAGATGATTTCTTAACTTAATACTAAACACATCCAATATTTCTTATGAACCTTGATAAGTAGAAACCCTCACAAAGAGTTGCAAGCAATAGATTAATTAGGAGTTAGCAGTAGAGGGATATAAGTGAGCTTGTACCCATTTACCATTCAGTAAGTGGTGCAAATTTCTGTCATCAGAGAGCAGCAAAGACTGGGTATTACCATGTATCCCTTTGATACTAAAAAGTTTGGAATCATTTATTCACTTACTTCATTTTTCACTGTAATGTCACAAGTGTCCCTTTATTTTTGACCCCTCAATTTATAACAACTCTCATCGAGATTAAGTAACAAAATTGAACTCTGATGTAAAGGCCGATTAATTTATAATCAGTAAAGTCACGTAATCGAATTGTATAACACCTGAGAAGTGACTTTCATACAACACAATGTAGAGTGATATTCTAAATTGTATGAAGCTATAAAAAATATATTCCAAAACAGTCAATATATAATATAAGAATATACTTTTACCTTCACTTTATATTATGATCAAATACGTCAACAAGTATTTTTATAGACTACAGCATAACCGAAAAATACTGCAGCCTATTCCTCCGAGTTGGTATCGGTACTCCGTGACACGCCTAAAAATCGTGTCACACAGCACGTCAAACCACCCACTTGGCGATACAAGACAACTCTTACTAATTTCGGAGATAAAATTCCACGCATTAGTCAACATTAATTTAAATAACAAATATAAACATAAACATTGTTGTAAAAGTATGTAAATAATTATCTCAGAACTGTATATTTTGTGTTTCTTTGGGGGAAAAAACAGAAAATAGTCGTACCTGAAATTTTAATGAAAATTTCACATAAAAAATTGCCTAAAATATGCCATATTCACGTAGTAACATGGTCTCACTATTACGGCTAAATAATATAGGCAACGTAACAAAATCCCGTTAACAAAAGCAAGTGAAAATCGCGGAATATCTAACTAATCTAATGTAACCCATGTAACCTAATGTAACCTACATAATCTATTTATATATACCTGATTTAATGTACCTAATATAAGCTAACCTAACCTATCTATGTTAACCTACCAAACCTAACTTGAATAAACATTTTGGCAATTGGCTATTGCAGAAATTAATATATTGGCAAACATGTTGAAAGAATATTATCCAGTAAGTATTCGATAACTATCGATATGGTTAGTAACTAGTTGTCCGTCGCAGTATTCACAGACAGATACCTGGCATAGAATACCCATAACATTCCTTAATGTAAAATAATTCCCACTCTACATTTATTAAATTTAAGTTTAAACATTACTATATAAGCCTATAACGTAATAAATGTGACAATAACATGAATTAAACATTACTCTTATTCTAAATTTGAAAGGTAACTAATAAATAACAATAGAGACTAGACACATATAAATATCACTACGGCAAAATAAACTAAACAGTAATATTAGACTCAGTTCATGATCTGAAAATATTTAACCGCGAAGAGACTCTGCGGCTTCACTTGTTAGTTGGAGTGTTCAGAATATTTCTAAATTGTTCTTTCGATAGACATGTTGATACAAGGCATTGAATAATATTTTATATGTTCAGTGGCTAATTGGGATATGACTAAGAGGGAGTTGGAATGGAGCATTCCTCCATGGCGCGACAAGCCGGCTTATCTATCGGCTGATAGCTTCATGTGTACTTGAAACTCTCACAGATGTGGACGATATATTCAGCGTGTCTGGACACCCGTATATTATAACTTGTTTTCTCAATCCGAAGTAATTTCTTGTCATAGATGTCCAAATTCCTCACATAGCAGAGTGGGAACCAGTACCATATGCTGATCAAAATGTCATAAAACTGCATTCCTCCACGGAGACACCAATTCGCGCGTCCCGAAACTCTGCACGCGGTTAGGATACATTATACCTTACGATTGGGGATCAGTCTTAAATTAACAATTCGGTAAATTCAACTTTTAGGATTCAGAGTTTAATAAACCAATCCACCCAGTTTGGAGACTTGCAAAGTAAAGATTATGCAACAGTGTTTTCAATGTTCTGGATTTATAATAACCAAGAAAAATGCATTTCTATTTCGTTAACTTGTTTTGAGTTTAATGAAGATTTTATGCGAAAAGTACTTGTACCATTGAACCATCGGTACGTAACGCAGCATGAAAGAGGTTTTAGAGCACGGTACTTACAGAATAGTAATTGAACACGAAATATTTTTAGGCACAGAGTGTGTCGAATCTAGGACTGATGTGATGTGTGAGAGGAGAGAGGGTGTGGTGGGGTAGCACGCACGTTAATTTATGCTTACACAACAATACGACCTCTATCCTGACAGGAAACTGCATCTGTTGCATACACATCAGCCATTATGTAGCTGCGCTCAAGTGCACTCTAACATGGCCTCGTCAGTGCATGCGTTATTCCACCACTTCTTCGTCCTCAAATCCTTAAATCAATCACATTGTAGTACTTGACCTTATTGCAAAATGTAATTTAAGTCATATTATTGGCTATTACTTACCTATGCTTGCACAATCAGTGTCCCTGCAACATCAGTAACAATATTTTGGAGGTCACTGATATTCTTTCCAGTATGAGTATCACCGTTCCAAAGCAGACCGATATTGTACACACTTACAAAATAGTTAACTCCATGTCTTTAGTATTTCGAGTTTTTCTTAAATGATGTGGTTATTACGAGATGCAGATCTCTATGGATAGCATATTTCGCAGGCAGAAGAATAATAATGAGGAACATTTTGATGAAGTGACTGAATTTAAATACCTAGAAAAAACAATTACAGACAGGATTAACGTGCAAAAGAAAGTAATCTTATGATCAAATCTGGGAACGCATCACAGGGTTTCTTGTCATTCAAGTGTCTCTAAAAAATGTTATTCTAGTAATACAGGATATCTACACCGAAATGCTCCATATTCTGATGTGGTCCCTATAACAAGCAAATGAAGTTAAAGAAAGTTTACGTGAAAAAATAAGTTCTAAATAACAAGAAATTAATGCAGTTCCGTATGTGCTCTGTGGTGACACGAAGAATACGTAGTCTGTATTCAGTTTTTATCTAGGTAGGTACGCTATAACGTGTCCAGAATGATGGTACCAAAAGCTTCCACATTCCTGGTAAGGAGGTCTCTAAAATCCCTCAATATAGCGGAGTACCCGACATAATCAGTGGTGTAATTTCAGAAGAAATTGGAGACAAGTTCAGAGGTCCATCTTGTCCTATCCAGCATTTGGAAATATCACATAAAGATTTTTATGGTAAAAAAGAAACAGAAATATGGTGTATAATTTAGCTGAAATCACAGGATTGATTGCATGTCTTCAACTTGGAAAATGTTGAAATTCTCCACCATTTGCAGGTACGTCAATTATGTGACAGTCTTCTCTGGAAAGAAGAATTATGTAAATGATCTTCTTGGATGTGTGGCTACATAGATGTTCATTTTCGGGCTATCTCGCACTGATTCCCTGATTTATTGTTCATTCTATGACATCCAAATTCGAACGCTATGCTTATTTACAGTTCCAGTGACTGTACCGGATTGCAGAAGCCGTTGATACCATCACTCTGGACATGTTGCAGTGGACCTGGACGTAAATTTAATAAGTCTTCGTGACATCGCAGTGTTTCATTTGAAGTGAGCCAATTTTATTTTATTTTTTGAGAATTGAATAGGCCTAATTCATACACTTTTTTATAAATAAACAATATTTAACTACGTTTGGTATGGGGAGCTCTTTGATTGTTGGGAATATCGGTGTTGACACCCTGTATATAAAACCATCCATCCAGTTACATGAATGCGAATCATGGTGTCTTACTTTAAGGGAAGAGAAATGAATGCGAGTATTTGAGGATAAAGTTCGTAATATTTTTTTATCAAAGACAGACGATCACACATTAGGATAGAGAAGATTACAGAGTAGTGAATTACGTGATCTTTATGGGAAAGCAACTGGTAATAAGAACAGTTAGGTCCAGTAGACCGCGATGGACAGAACATGTGATACGAATGGAGAATTAAAGAGGAGCTTGGAAATTTCTTGTAGGGAAACCAGAGGGAAAGCGCGCAGTAGATAGTCCAAAAATGAGCCTAGAGAATAATATTAACCATGATTTAAGGGATATGAATAATACATAGGATGACTGGAAAGCATTAGCTCAAGGATAAGTATGTATCGATATCGTATTCCCTCGCGGCAGTAAACCTATGGTTCAACAGTGCCAGTTAGTTAGATTAGTAACGCAGAAGAATAAACGACAAAATTTTGAATGTATATACTAGAATATAACCATCGATGTGGATACTGGAATATGAAGATGATATTTATTATGTAAGCAAGATAGTAAAAGTATAAGTTTATATTTGGATAATAGAACATAAATATGACAGCTTCATATATATATATATATATATATATATATATATATATTCCCTAGGTATGATGCATTAGATTATAAAATTTATGGCGGATCCATGGCTTTAAATTGTATTCAATAAAGTAGAACACTGGAATATAAAGATGACAGTTTGAATGAGAACATTGGGATGTGACGATCACACTCTCAATGTGGACAGTGGAATTTAAAAATTATATTTTCAATGTAGACACAATTATCTTCAGTGAATTTTAATGTAAAATACTTTTTTCATGTTGAGGGTAACAGAAACCAATTCGTGTTAACTTTATCAGGATAAATAAATAAATAAATAAATAAATAAATAAATAAATAAATAAATAAATATATAAATAAATAAATATATAAATAAATAAATAAATAAAGTAGAGTTTGAGGTTACATTTTAAACTTGGGCACTTCATTTTAAATATGAGAGTTTTGTGTGAACACTAGAATATAAAATTAAAATTTGAATACGGACACCAGAATACAAAGATGAGAGTGTCATGTATAGGGCGAAGTGGGGGAATATCGATCACTTTAGCAATTAGTCGAATAACTGTAATATTATTCGTAAAAACGAACTGAAATTTTTGAGAATTGTTTACTCTTCTGTTACTTACTTAGGTATACATAAACATTAAAGCATGCTATTAAATCAATACTTTTAAAATTCATGACGAAAC
The DNA here is from genome assembly GCA_030220185.1 of Diploptera punctata. NCBI lineage: Eukaryota > Metazoa > Arthropoda > Insecta > Blattodea > Blaberidae > Diploptera > Diploptera punctata. Next base: position 863,676 of record JASPKZ010007938.1, on the reverse strand, counting down.
ACCGTTAAGGTCACATGTAGCATTTAAAATATAAATATTTCATATTATAAATATATTTTATATTTTAAATTATACTAATAAGTAGCCTGAAAAAATCTAGTGCCTGGGTTTGATCGGAGTTCACCGACACTTGGGTAATTCCGATCGTCTTAATGAAAGCTAAATAAAAAGATGACGTACACAAAATGCAAAAGTTATTGTTTCTGTGAACAGAAATCACATACTAAATCTTTGCTGTGTCATTTTCACAGCTTTCTGCATGAACTTTCTGAAAATGAATTGGACCTGTACAACAATTCAATGAACGATCTACATCATAACATGCATCTTTCACCAGGTGCTCAATTGCATTGTTTAAGCGTTAATTATAATAATAAGAATATTCGAAAAATACTGAGTCACTTCTACCACTCGGGATAATTCCGATTAGTATTGACCGGAGTTACCCTTAAGTGCAATGTTGAAAATGTTCGGCACAATTTATTATTGGAGTTATATGTTGAAACTCTAACTTTTTTGTATTAATATTCACACTATTATTCCAATCTGAAAACAAAAATAAATTTAATTGATAAGTACCTAATTTACCTGGTATAAATCAGCTTAGCTTCCTTACAAGAAAAGTATACGAAACACAAAATGTCCACCATACTATAAAGATGCTGCTCAACTTGCATTGACATTAGGCCTATACACGTTGCTTGAAACGCTTCGCAGAAGATGCCAGCAATATGCAGAATGCTATTATAATAGTGGTTTCTGAATGAAATCGTGTTCGGAATTAACTCCTTTATTGATTTCCCCCACTTTACCCTATACTAGAATGTAGAAATGAGAGTATAAATGTGGGCACTAAGAGTTTAAATATTACATTTTTAGTTTGAACATTAGAATACAAAATTACTCATTCTTTGCGTACACTATAAAATAATTAAAAGTTTAAACTTTGGAAATTAAATTCTAAGGAATAGGGGTATAGGGGAAAAACCAGGTAAATCTCCTTTTTTCTTTGAAACCTAGAAAATGTACTTTTTGTTGTACAACATACATACTTCCTTGCCTGAGTACCAAATTTGGATGTATCAAACTTTGAGTACCAATTTTCGATATAAATAAACCCAAGACCAAACTGTATGTTTTACTGTCTCACACTTGTAGATGGCGCTTTCCATGGAAAACCTAATAACAACTCAAACTCCATATCGACAAAAAAGTAACTTGCCTGATTCTTTGCCTGTACTCTTCAGGTGTACACTAGCATGTAAATGTGAAAGTATCAACTTAGACTCGAAAAGAGAAAGACAAAAGGTTTGACAGTTTAATATAGGATGGGCCTAATATATACAATCTTATATATTTGCACCAGTAGACCTATTTAAAGATAACAGCTCAGTTTGGGCTCTTATGCTTATATTTCCCTTTTATCTCTCACACAAACACAATCCAATTTTCGTTTTAAGATACATGACTAAATGTGTTATACGGGGTGATTTATAAATATGGCTAAACGTTTGATCGCGTTGTGTGATGAAAATATTACCATTACAGGAAATATGAAATTACCGTTGGAAAAGAAATTATTCAAAATACAACAATGGAATAAAACCAAACAATGTAGAACTTACGTCATTAGTCAAAATGGCGTTGAATATGCAACAGCAAATTACAATTGCCGCATAGAGAATAACGTATGCTGATGATCGTGAGGCATCAAGACGGGCAAGACGTGAGTTTAACGTGACATTGCAGCCGTTGACTGTGGGGAAGTGGAGAAAACTGCTGGAAACGGGAAGGATACAGAAAATCAAACCTCCTGGAAGGCCTCGCATTAGCACGGATGCAGAAACATCGAAGAGAATTGTGGAGGCGTTCGACGCTAGCCCACAAAAATCAACCCGCCAAGCTGCACGCGAGCTTCATAACAGTCAATCGAGTGTGTGACGTGTTTTGAAGCGTGAGAAGTACCACCCCTTCAAACCGATTCGTGTCCACGAACTTAATTAAGACGACCCTGACAGGCGGATGGAATTTTGTGAATTTGTTGTAAGGGAATCAGCAAACGACGAACATTGGTACAGAAAATGCACTTTTCTCATGAAGCTGTTTTTCATGTGAACGGACGTGTTAATCGACACAATTGTCACTATTATGGCAAAGAGAATCCTAATGTTATTGAAGAGACACGTTTAAGATGCGGCAAAGTCACTTTTTGGGCTATGATTGGATGGGAAGGACTGTTAGGAATGCGAATTTTGTATGAGACTGTTAATGGTGATAGGTATAGTGATATCCTTGGACAAATTGTCCTGCCGGTAATGCAAAGTGCTGAACATGAACAATGTTTATTCCAGCAGGATGGTAGGCCTCCTCACTATGCTACTGCGGTGAGGGAAATTTTGGATGAACATTTGCAAAACAGGTGGGTGGGAAGAAGTGGCCCCATTGAATGGCCAACCCGTTCCCCTGATCACACAGCATGTGACTATTGGTTGTGGAGATATTTGAAGGAGAAGGTTTATGCCCGGAAACCTCAAGACGTCGACATGCTGAAATTAGTGATTGAGGAAGAAATTAGAGCTATTCCTCTGAACATGTATCATAAGGCAATGATTTACTTCCCAGAGCGTTGCCAAGTATGCTTGGATGTGAAGGATTCCCTTTCCAATGATAACATCATATTTCCTTTATTAATAATATTTTCGTCACAAAATGCGATCAAACGTATAGCCATATATCTTAATCACACTGTACAATAAGTATAACTTGTAATATAGTCGTATAAAGGGAAGGCACGTAGTTCAAATTAATCTGAGTTAAATATGAGGACTTATCCTGTCACAACGTCCCATTCGACAGGTGACAAGCAAAAAATTAATAAATCAATTACACGGATCCTTGGAGATACTCACAAATATCACCATATGATCTACTTAAGATCCTATCAGAATTTAATATTTGCTTTGCATCCAGACCAATCCATATTTTATATTTTCATTACATTCCCGCTTTTTAATATCTGGTGTTATACTATTGAATTTATTATTATTATTATTAATATTATTATCTTCATTATTATCATCATTATCATTATTATTATTATCATTATCATATTATTATTATTATTATTATTAGTATTATTATTATTAGTATACATTTAGTCATGAGACGTAATAATAATAATAATAATAATAATAATTATTATTATTATTATTATTATTATTATTACGTCTCATGACTAAATGTATACTGCTTGCAGTCTAAACGATATTCTTGTAACTCTCTAACCAAATTCAAAGTCTTAATAACTATAACTAACTAACTCACTGATACTAACGTACCCGTAGGTTTATGGCCACGCTGACATAACTCTAAAGTTTTTCAGAGTAATAATGTCATTACTTTAATGCAGTTTAACCTCTCACTTTATAGGTGTATTTAAGTGCCACACGCCACCCGGGAATTGCAATGACACGACCTGTCGGGAGAGGGATTCTATTTATGGATCACATACATAATCTTCTGACCTCACAGAGACGTAGAGGACCTCTCTGGATGAGGGATCCGCTCAATACCATAGCCTCCTCCGTGACAACACAATATTAAGACTAAATATATCATTCACAAAATCCATTCATAATAAACATATCGATTATGAAAATTATGACTGCCAAATGACGATCGGGGACCGATTGAGTTTTAAGTTTCCAGACATTTGTCTTACAGATGAGGAATCATATCGAAAAAGAAACATTTCCCAGGAAACAGTACCCGACCGGGGATAGAACCCGGGCCCGCTGCGCACGAGGCAGTGACGCTACTCCGAGACCACAGTGGTGGACACAATAATAAGAGTAATAATAATAATTATTATATAATTATAATATTATTATACACTAATTATAATTACTCTTTCATAATTGCAATTATACTAATAATTATTATTATTATTATTATTATTATTATTATTATCATTATTATTATTATTATTATTATTATTATCATTATTATTACGTCTCATGACTAAATGTATACTGCTTGCAGTCTAAACGATATTCTTGTAACTCTCTAACCAAATTCGAAGTCTTAATAACAATAACTAACTAACTCACTGATACTAACGTACCCGTAGGTTTATGGCCACGCTGACATAACTCTAAAGTTTTTCAGAGTAATAATTTCATTACTTTAATGCAGTTTAACCTCTCACTTTATAGGTGCATTTAAGTGCCACACGCCACCCGGGAATTGCAATGACACGACCTGTCGGGAGAGGGATTCTATTTATGGATCACATACATAATCTTCTGACCTCACAGAGACCTAGAGGACCTCTCTGGATGAGGGATCCGCTCAATACCATAGCCTCCTCCGTGACAACACAATATTAAGACTAAATATATCATTCACAAAATCCATTCATACTAAACATATCGATTATGAAAATTATGACTGCCAAATGATGATCGGGGACCGATTGAGTTTTAAGTTTCCAGACATTTGTCTTACAGATGAGGAATCATATCGAAAAACAAACATTTCCCAGGAAACAGTACCCGACCGGGGATAGAACCCGGGCCCGCTGCGCACGAGGCAGTGACGCTACTCCGAGACCACAGTGGTGGACATAATAATAAGAGTATTAATAATAATTATTATATAATTATAATATTATTATACACTAATTATAATTACTATTTCATAATTGCAATTATACTAATAATTATTATTACTATTGTTATTATTATTGTTATTATTATTATTAGTAGTGGTAGTGGTAGTGGTGGTAGTGGTGGTAGTGGTGGTAGTGGTGGTAGTGGTGGTAGTGGTGGTAGTGGTAGTGGTAGTGGTAGTGGTAGTGGTAGTGGTAGTGGTAGTGGTAGTGGTAGTGGTAGTGGTAGTGGTAGTGGTAGTGGTAGTGGTAGTGGTAGTGGTAGTGGTAGTGGTAGTGGTAGTGGTAGTAGTATTGTTATTGTTTGTGAGACAGTCAGTATTTGAGTTAACATTTTTATTCATAAGGGGTGAAGTTTCTCTGCTATGTATTTTTAAAAACTCTTTTACATGCAGGATAGAAAATATTTATTTTGTAACTCCATCGATTCCAGAAGCTAAGTATATGAAGCTATTCTATAAAATTTTCCACTGCTCTGGTTTTTCAGTTAGGAATTGGGTCAGACATATTGCCCCAGTTGGAATTTCATCTCGGTCTTACAGAAAATAAACAGGATAACACTGAATGCTCTTAGAATTACAATTCATATGCGCGCACACACACGGTATATATATATATATGTATATATATATATATATATATATATATATAATATATATATATTTATATATAAGGTATGATAAGAAAAATAAATGCCTGGACGGGATTCGAACCCGGAACTCTGAGTCTGTACTTCAGCGTGTTATCCATGACACCACCAGGCGAATCCAATTCAAACACTTATATATATATGTATGTATATATATATATATATATATGTATATATATATGTATATATATATATATGTATATATATATATGTATATATATATATATATATATCATCATCATCATAGTACATTCACGAATTTAGGCCATTTGTTGACCTGTTTCGGCCTCAAGAGAAACACCATCCAGAAGTCTTTTGAGTGGACGTCCTGTTCTTCTTCTTCCTGCAGGTTGATATCTTAACATTAGTTTGGGTATTCTGTGATCTTCCATTCGATGAACATGTTGTATCCATCTTGACTTATAATCAGAAATTTTGTTTTCTAAAGATTCCATGTGTAATTCTTCTAAGATGTCTTCATTTTTTTTGTGATCTAGTAGTGTGTATCCTGCAGTCCTCCGAAGATATCTCATTTCAGCAGATCTAAGTCTCTGTATATCCTTCTGTTTCAACGTCCATACTTCGCTACCATACAAAAGAGTTGGAAGAGCCAGTGTTTTATACACTTTCAGTCTTGAATGCTTTTGGACTAACTGTGGCTTGAAGATAGAATTTATTAACCCTAAAATTCTTAAAAATTTAGATATTTTGCATTTACATCCTTTTCTTCTTCATATGAGATATTGCATCCTAGATATGTAAAATTATTCACCTGCTCCAAAATTTTATTGTCCAGTACAATTTTACTTCTGACAGGATCTACACCTTGAAATGCCATAATTTTTGTTTTTTCTGTAGATATCTTTAATCCATATTCTTCTGTAATTTTGTTAAGTTCATACAGACCTTTCTGTAGATTATCTTCGGAATTTGCTATTATTATTTGGTCATCTGCAAACAGTAGGGTGTTTAATTTTCTATTTTCTGATATTCTTATTCCAAATTTATATGTTTTGTTCCAGCAACATATTACTTCATCTGATTATAAATTGCAAACAGTGTTGGGGATAGGGGGCAGCCTTGTCTCACACCACGATTTATAATTCCTTCTTCAGAAAATCTGTTATTTAATTTAATCTTTATGGTGTTGTCTTTGTAAATATTTTGTATGTTCTGCCGAAGTAAATTTGGTATATTTCTGTCTTCCAATATATTTAAGAGTTTTTGATCTCTTGACTGTGTCGAATGCTTTTTCAAAATCTATGAAAGCAAAATGTGTTTCTAAGTTGAATTCTCTTCTTTTTTCAAGCAATAGTTTAACAGAAAATGCTGAATCAATACAAGATCGTCCTTTCCTAAATCCATTTTGACATTCCATAAGGAATGTTTCACTGAAACTTTTCAATTTTCCATTTAAATGTCTGCATAAATTTTGTAGCATGTGTTTAACAAACTGATTCCCCTATAGTTGTCCATTTTTCTCTTGTCTCCTTTCTTGAACAGGGGTATAACAATGCTTGTCTTCCATTCTTGTGGTATATCTGCATTTTTGAATACATTATTAAAGAAGGACAACAGTCTTTCATGGAACTGTTTGCCTGCATATTTGTACAATTCGGAATTCAAGCCATCTGTGCCAGTTGCCTTCCCATTTTTTAATTTCTTTAAACTATTGTTCAATTCTTCCAATGATATTATGGAATCTGTCTCTATTATTATTTCGGAAAATTGTATCTTCATAGCTATTGTCAGTCCAAAGACTTTTATAATAATTGAAAAAATCTTCTTTTGTTACTCCGCAATTAATTTTGGTAGATTCTTTAATATCTTTATTCAAATGTTTTAATATTTTGAAGGCATTAGGTTGGAGCTTATGCAAATCTGATTCTAAATGTGTAACAAAATTAACCATGTTTTCCTATGTCTCTTTCTTATTTCCCTCTTAACAATAGCTCTACAGCGTTTGAATTCTATTTCATTTTCTACTTTCTTTGTGTTCAAATATTTTTTATAAGCTGCATTTTTTTCTTCAATCAATTGTTTTATTTGATCATCCCAGATTTTTAGAGTTCTATTTCTTCTTTGTTGTATATTTACTTTTCCTAAAGTTTCATTAGCTGCATTTTGAATTATCATTTTAATGTTTTTCCATTCTTCTTCGACATCATTACTTTCTGGAGTTGTAGCCATATATTGCTGAATTCTTCTCGAATATAACCATTTAATGCTGTCATCATAAAATAATTTTACCTTGTACTTTTGTTCTATGCTCTGTTGTTGTTTCTTCTTTTTTAACCATCTTGGTGGAAATCTTATTCTTGCTTCTACTAGGTAGTGATCTGAACCAATATCATATCCTCTGTAGGCTCTGACATCGAGAAACAATTTAAAAATCTTATTATTTGCAATGAAATAATCAATGATTGATTTTGAGTCCTGACGATGCCAGGTATATTTATGTATGTTTCTATGATTGTAAAAGGTATTCGTTATTTTCAGTTCATTGTAGATAGCAAAATCTGTTAATCTTGTCCCATTCCTATTGCTGGTTGGTTCGCCAAATGTTCCAATATTATTGTTGACTTGAGCATTGCCCACTCTGGCATTTAAATCTCCTATTATGAGAATGTAATCATTTCTATTAATTTTGCTATAAATTTCTTGTAATATTTTATAAAATTCTTCATTGTCTTCTTCACGGCCTTCCTCTGGTGCATATACACCAAGAACTGTCAAATTACCTCTATTTATTTTCAGTCGAAGCTCTAATATTCTTTCATTCCAGTAAGTGTAGTGTTGAATTTTATTTCTTATGGTTTTATTAATCCAAATCATTACTCCAGCTTGTCCATGGGTTTTCCTGTCGACACCGCTATATATTTGTACATAATTTTGTGTTTCTTTCGTTCCTTTAAGTTTCTTCTTAGTTTCTGTAGTTACTGCAATATCAATGTTTCTATTTTTAAATATACTGTCTAGTTCCTCTTCTTTTTCATGGATGCTTCGGACATTCCAGGTTGCATATCTTACAATATCATTGTGCCGTTTTCTTTTAACCATATTTCTTTGCTGTGGGTCGTCATATTTCAATTCCTTCTGGCTTTTTTCGTGTTGAGACTTGAAAGTAGTTTTGAAGTTCCTTAGGACAGGTTACTGGCCCGACGCTAAGTAGTCCAGTGGTAGGGCTGCTACCTTTTAGTCTCTGGACAGACATTAGGATACCGCATTTACTCAGTACCTGATGGAACGGTTATACCGCCGTGACTCGGTCCTCAGAGCCTCGTTTGTGAAAACAGGTTGTACCACGAGAAGGTGAGGATGAGAATTGGGTAGGAGAGGTTATACACACGTCACTACCCCTTACAACCCATATATATATGTATATATATATATATGTATATATATATATGTATATATATATGTATATATATATATATGTATATATATGTATATATATATGTGTATATATATATGTATATATATATATATATATGTATATATATATGTATATAATATATATATATATATATATAATTTGCTTAATATAGTAAAAAATTGTATTTCACCTGCATTCAAACCAAATTCTTATTGAGTTTATAAATAACTCCAGTTCATTGTAAAAATAATACAAAATATGATTGTTTCACTTTCACGTAATTAATACTAGTAGTAAATGCGAAACTAATTCGATATGCAATTATGGTAGTTCACTCATTTGAAAAGTATACCAAAATAGTTGTTTTGTAGGAATGATTGAAAGTCAATCTTTATGTAAGAGTTACTTTTACAGCTGAAGCGTAATTTCAAAACAAATTGTTAAAACACTTTCAGATTCTGGAATGTCATCATCATCAGCTTCATGGATTAAGCCTCGTAAGGCTTGTTCCGGTCTCATTCTTTAACACTGTTGAGCCCATCTTTTCTTCGGTGTTCCATCATGTTTCCTGTCCTTTGGATTGTAGTTCACTATCAGTTTTGTTATGTAGTTGTCTTTCAATTTTTTGTACATTTTGTTTCCAATCGTTTCAAACATGTTTTATTCCATCCATTATTTTAAATATCTTTAAGTCATTCCTTATATTTTAATTTTTTATTCAATAAGGTATATCTCGCAAACGACGTCATAAATCTCATTTACGCTGTTCAGTTCTCCTTTCCTCTTTCTTGTCAATACTCAAAACTCCTGGAATGTATTTTGTTTAGTTGACTAACGTGAAATTTCGTCAATTAAAAAAAAGGTTAGTATTGGCATGCAGGGCCTACATAAGTATTCAACCAACACAAAACAAAACCCGTAAAATATGCTCGAAGATTTCTGGCTCGATTATAATTTTGAGATATAATTAGAACGTATTTCATGATAAAATGCGAATAAAAGTAGTCTATCCAAAATTATGCGTTAACAAGAAATGTATGATTGTATAAATTAACAGTTATATATGTGTAATCATAAATTATCAATATAGTCTGTCAACCTCCACGCATCCCCAAAACGGTACTGCCTATGGAGAGTTACTTAAACAAGCCAATTTAGTTAACCTTATTTCCTTACAGATGTCGGCGAGTTCAAAGAGGTTGCTTGTCACATCAGAGAGATAGCTAGAAGACGACTAAGCTATTACTTGTATGTGAAATTATATATAACTCAGAGGTCTAATAGGTGTTCCCTTTAGGGAAATATTTGACCAAGCTAAATTAGTTACGCTTAATGCCTTACAGATGTCAGCGAGTGGTAAGTGGTTAGCATTTCATCTCAAAGAGACATCTAGAAGGCAACTAAGTTGTTCATTTTATGCGGAAATATCTGTTACTGAGAGTTTAATTTGGGCTAGAGTTTCTTTCACGAGCCCGAAAACCATCAGACTAGTTACCCACAGTTTAAATTCCCTCCCAGAAGACTTACACGTTGTTTTTCATCCTAAAATATATATTGATGCCGGGTTTAAACCCGCCTCATTCGTGACTAGAGCCAAAGAGCTCAAAGGCCGATTATTCACAATTTTAATTATAAAAAATGAAATGCAAAATGTATCATAACTGTCAAAAACATGTTTCCGTGACGAGGCGTCATTAGTTTCAGTAAGCCTTGTAATGATATTAAGTACCTATTATATGATTTCATTATTTATGTCCATATAATTTCTACTGGTGTATCTTGTTCATTTACTTGATATATTAATAATGTAAGGTTTATTCATTGTACGCTAAGATTTATTCATTGTTGAAGTTTATTCAGATTGGGTGAATATTACAAGCTGTAATGTTCCACTTTTCGGTCTCTTAATAAGACCGTAAAATACTGAAAAGAAGCACAGTATGAAAACAATGGGTGGATTTCTCAACCGAAGTCAAAACCACGACCGCGGTTGTCCGATATTTTATTGTTTCCATAACAACCATAAAATCTGAAAATCTATGGCTGTAAATACAAAAACAAATATCGGAATCATGTCTATGGTTTCAAAACAATTTATGTGAATATTCAGACTTTTTTTATAGGTGTAATGCGAACAATAAAAAATTGGAAAACCGGGGTCGTGGTTTATATTTCTGTTGAGTAATCCACCGAATCTGTCTATACGATTGGTACCTATTTTATTAATCGGCATATTTTCAAGTTAAAAAAGTAAATGCATTTTTAAAAAAGTGTTTATTGTATGAATAATTGGAGATTAAAAAAGAAATGTTTAATATTATATTGCTACAAATCCTGCATATAATAATCAGATATTTTATGTTATTTTTATTTCTAGCAAAAATGAAATGGTTACACGAGGTAAATTTAGAGCAATTGTGTTGTATTAGACGGGAACCGCAAGGTTACTAAAGAGTAAAAAGAGGGAATATTTGAGAGATAAGATTAGTGATCTTGAAATAAATGCAACAAATAGGAACATTAGATAAATATATCAGTGAATTAGGATAGAGAAGAAAGTGTTTCAGGCTGGAACAAACAAAATTCGATATGAAAATGGGGATACGATTGCAGATTCCAGGAGTATATTAAATAGGCGGAAAAGTGACTTTAGTCAGGTATTAAATGTACATACAGAACAGGATATTCAAGAGGATAATTTACAGACAGCAGAAATGCTAGTCACAGAACCAAGTGCATTAGAGGCACAGAGAAAAATTGATGGCCAAGATACGCCGGTTGCTAAGTATGATTTGGCAAAATGGAGTTATTCCAGATGAATGGAAATAATCTACTATCGTACCAATTTATAGGAAGGGAGATAAAATGGTTTGCAACTACTACTGGGGATCTCATTACTTTCAACTTCGTACAAAATTCTAACAGATATATTAGTAAGCAGACTTACTCCTTATATTGATGGCATTCTAGGAGATCATCAATGTGGTACTGTATATCAATTGTATGAAAAGGTATATGATTCAATTAAAAGGGAGAAGTTATATAATATTCTGTTGGAGTTCGGAATTCCTAAAAGAATAGTTAGACTTATACGAATGTGTCTAAGTGGCACAAAGAGTAGGGTGCGCGTAGGCAAATATTTTTCGGACACTATTGAAATCCACAATGGTTTGAAGCAAGGAGATGCACTATCTCCTCTACTATTTAATTTTGTACTAGAACATGCTATCAAATCTTTAGAGGATGAAGTAGTCCTACAACTCAATGGTATTAATAAGCTGTTAGTTTATCCTGATGATGTAGTCCTATTGGGTTATAGCGAAGAGATACTAAAAGCCAACATGCACAAACTATTCAGTAACACTAAAAAATTGGGACTGGAAGTAAATATTAACAAAACGTAATATACGTAGAAATACATTATATAACGGAAATGGACAGCTAATGACAAATGAGGGAAATTTTGAGGAAGTGGCTGAATTCAAATACCAAGGAACAATAATCACAAATGGGAACGAGATGCTCAAGGAAATTAAACATAGGCTCAATTCTGGAAATACGTGCTATATTGCATTACAGAGACTCTTGACTTCCCAACTCCTTTCAAAAAACGTTAATCTGAATATTTATAAAACTATTAAACTATTATTTCACCAGTTATATTATCTGGATACGAAACATGGACTTTTACTTTGAGGGAGGAAAGGAGATTTCGAGTATTTGAGAATAAAGTTCTTAGGAAAATTTTGAACCAAAGAGAGATGAACAAATAGGTGAATGGAGTAGACTACGTAAGATTGGACTATATGGTATTTATAGGATGACAGATATAATAAAAACAGTTAGGACTCTTAGACTGCGATGGGCAGGACATGAGGTAGGAACTGGAATGAAAAACGTGCATAGTAGGTTTTTGTAGGAAATCCAGAGGTAAAACGCCCAGGTTGGAGAATAATATTAACTATGATTTGAGGGAAGTAGATTATACTGGGAATAATTTCAAAACTTTAACTCAGGATAGGGATGTATAGTGACCTTATGTCCGCGCGGCCATGAACCTACGGGTTCGATAATGCCACTGGGTTTGTTTTTTAGTTACTCTTATTTTTGTTAGAATTTTAAACTGAATTAAACCTAATCTTATATAGTGCCTACAATTATTTGGCGTGAAGAAGGCTTTGTTGCAATATAACTCGTTATACGTGTTAATTTTGCATGTATGACTTTTGCAACTTAACTTTATTTTACTGTCTATTTAAAGTGCCAGTATTATGTTATATAAACCAATTTTTAAATATATAATTTTGGTAAATATACCGCCCGGTAGTGGAGGCACCTTGCTTTGGTGCAGAACTAAGAGAAATAAGGCGGATTCAAGTCCTCATGGGAGAAGAAATTTAATTATTGATATCGGACAATATGGAATCGGAGCCCACCAAGCATTCTGAGGAATTTGGGTAGCTACAATTTGTAGCCGCTCCAAGTTGAGAAAACCGTGTATTACGGCCAGAAGATCCGACATGGTCACCTCATGTATTCCCTATACTGGTTGGATGATCGCCATTATTATCAATTAACATATGAGGAACATAAATGGAAATCTAGTTAAATCCATATTTTAAAATTGAGCTGGTGGAATGAACATATTTGTAAGACTCGTTTGTATGTGTTACTGCTGTCTTTGTTGTAAAACAAGTTATACACTCTTACGTGTCGCGCATAGCGACTTTTGAATTACGCGGGCGAGTCGCCCCTGGCGAGTTAGGTATCCGCACAACTTCCGAATTGTCTGGAGCGTGTTACCAGACGGTTCTACCAGAATCTCCCTTCCTCTTGGAGAAAGATCGGAAACCAGGGGCTTGTGGGTTTCGAATTTGCTTGAAGCTGTTTCTAGGAGCTGTTTCTGGAAATGCATTGTGTTCTTCACGACTAAACAACCTGGAAGGACGATTGAGGCTATAGTGGCTCAATATGGTGTTCAGAACTGGGATTACGAATACCAGAGGCAGTTAGTGTCACAATACTTTAATTTATGAGGTGAAGTGCACCTGCGTTTTGTGCAAAAGCACCATATCTTAAAACTTGTTTGGTTCAAAATACGTTACACCCATGTATCCATTTAATTTTTAGAAATTTGGGTATCGCGTGATAAATAGTAAGCCTCAATTTTGTAACAACTTTTTTATGATCCACTTGCATGATCAAGCATATCAGTCATTCAAATAATTAATGTTATGGAAGGTTCTGAAGATGAAGTAAGAGTTACGGATGGAAGTAGATATTAAGAAACGTCTGCTTAATGAAACAGTCCATGAAAGAAAAAACAAATATATTTACAGTGTCCTATTTAAGTTAGATAATTTCTTTCAATGGAAAGGTCTATCAATCATAGTGTCAACTATACCGCACAGTATTTAAGTGAAGTCACTGAAAATAAAATTATGAAATCCAGACATTTAGTGTTTGAAAATGATAATAAAATCAGACTAGATAATTTTCTTTTGAGACACACAAAAATTCAACCTGCAACTATAAATAGAACGCCTGAAGTTAATCGTCAAATAATGAGAAGATTCTCATTTGAATTGTTTGTGCAAACTATAGAAGAGTTTGTCGCCAAATATTTGAAGCTATTATGAAGCCAATTGAGAAAATAAGAATTACTGGTTTAATGAAACGAAGTTCTTTCTACAGGACAGACGACTACAGAAAAAAAAGATGGGGACAGAGAAGAAAAACATCATATGAGAATTTGTAGGTAGAATGAAAGCCAGGGAAAGAAATTAATGATTGTGTAAATGTATGCGTTTGTATTTGTCATCAGAACTGAAGAATATGTGTAACCTGCACAGGATGTATAATTATAGTTTCAATGAATCTATGAAAGTCGCTTTTTTAATGTTTTGTGATATAATTTTCTAGAGAGTTCATTATCATAAGTAATGCAACGAGTGATTTCCAAATTATCGATGATTTCACGACTCATGAAGTGAGGAGTGAATTTATCTAGACTATTTAACTCATGCCCCAAATGGGAATCAATGACCAATCACGTTTCAATGATTTCTGTTTTACAACCAATCAGAGTCGTGTTTCACGAAATATTTTTCAGTGTTATAATTACCATATTAAAGAAGGCTCCTCCTTTTTAATATTCTGAACAGGTCTGACATTATTTTGCAGTGACTGAGCCCGTAAGGAATACGTCTACCAGATTGTATATATAGTGCATGAATGTCTACATATGCCGCATGCGGGAGTTAATATAAAAAAAATTTGTAGCAATTGATTATACCAAAAAAAAAAAGAAACCACTGTTTGCACTTTCTTAAATGTATTTTTTCCCAGGTAACAATCCAGAAAAATATAATTGTCATATTTACATCATACGACATCAGAAATGAATTAATATACAGTTTGATGTGTTTCATTTTTTCTCCACTAGGGAGCATTCTTACAATATTGCGTTCCTTTGGCAATAAATAGTATGATCTGGTTGCAGTGATAAACAAAAGAAGAACATGAAGCGTACCTATCGTTTCTCATTTGTTTTCAAACATCGCCGTTTACATTAAATATATAAATATTTTAAAATAACTATAGTTAAATAATGATTTGTGAGTAAACAGCTTAATTTTATTCGTTAAATAGTCCTAACAAATGCCACTCTTGATTTCCAAATTCTCTAGATAAATTCACTCCTCACTTCGTGAGTGGTGAATTTTTCGATAATTTGGAAATCACTCGTGGCATTACTTATGATAATTTCGAAATCAAGAGTGGCATTTGTTAGGACTATTTAACGAATAAAATTAAACTGTTCACTCACAAATCATTATTTAAATATTGTTGTTTTAAAATATTTATATATTTAATGTGAACGGCAATGTTTGAAAACAAATTAGAAGCGATAGGTACGCGTCATCTGCTTCTTTGTTCTTCACTGCAACCAGATCATATTATATATTGCCGAAGGAACGCAATATTATAAGAATGCACTCTAGTGGAGAAAAAATGAAACACATCAAACTGTTTATCAATTCATTTCTATGTCCTATGTCATTTTTATTTTTCTGGGATGTTATTACCTGGGATAAAATACATTTAAGTAAGTGCAAACAGTGGTTTCATTTTTTGGTGGTATAATCAATTGCTACAAATGTTTTTATATTATCTATCGAATGCGCTTTCTGCTGACATCCATGCACTATATATACAATCTGGTAGCCGTATTTCTTACAGAGTCAGTCACTGCAAAATAATACTATGACCTATTCAGAATGTTAAAAAGTAGGTGCTCTCTTGACCAACTTTAGTTGGTAAATTCTAGGCGAAACACGACTGTGATTGGTTGTAAATAAAAAATCATTGAAATGTGATTGGTCATTGACTCCCATTTGGGGCATGAGTTAAATTGTCAGTTTTATTAACCATCGAGTTGATGTGCGTACTACATGTATATGTCTACATACACGCATTAAAAATGCGACTGCTGATGATGCGCATCCACGTGATTTAAAGCAACGTTTAACCATTTATAAGGGCTGCAGTATTGTGTTCTATACAGTAACACGTACAAAAGTCAAGATCCACTTGTTATTGTTAAGGATATACAGCAAATACAGATACTACCAAACGCATCTATTCAAGAGGCTTATTACTCTCGTCTGTGGGATTGAACAATTTTTGTATTTGTGATAATAAGAACGATCAAAATTGCTCATACACATGAACTGAAAACTAGTCATAGCGAGGGGCTGATTAAGTTGCTAGTGCTGTTTATCACTATTCCAACTACATTATGCCAGCCAAAGAAACATTTCAAACAACCTGAAAATGGCACGCCTTTCTTGTTAGCGACGAATGTGGCGGCTAAGAACACTGTGATGAGAATGATCTTCATTTAGTTTTGTAATACACCCGTTCACGTTGAAATCGCTCCTTTCCAAATGGGCCTCAGTCCAAGTAACGCAGTTTTGAATAAAATACAAAAAACGGTTTTGTATGTCTAACTGCATTTGTTATCTTTATTTGATAGTATTGTCTTATTACATATTTAATGATATTTCACTGATTTATGATGACAAGACTGTCTTAAAATTATTTTACTAAATTATACAGTATTTTTAATCATTTTCAATGAGGTCAGGATGTCAATGATTTATTTTCCCATTGCTAATTCTGTTTTCAATTTCCATATATCATATTGAATATTGTTATATTCAACAAATACAGAATATGTGGTACAATGTTACACAACTTATTACATCGTATATGGACTGTACATTGATTTCTGATTGTAGTTTTCCTCAAGCTAACCAGCTAATAACATCACATTATCTGAACGGATATCTTATTAAGTGACTGATGCTGTATACATCAACCAATGGACTAATTGTCTAATTAATTGACTTATTGGCAAGTAATTAATTTACTTGCGCGTGATTGAGAATCAGTCAAAGACTGTGTCAATCAGTAAGTCGCCAAAATGGGATAGAAATGACAATGCGATGCATTTTGTTCCTCAAATAATGATGTATTTATGCATTGGCGGTGAATGATGGTAATTGCTAATTGCTGCCTAGAGGACGTGGAGAGCGTGAATATTTAATGCTAGCAGATTGCCCGGGGATTTATTTATCTCAAACGTCTTATCACCAATCAGCTTAGTTACCCCAAAACTATGAATTTAACACCAATCTCAGTGATTCTGGAAATTTTGTTTTTCAACCTTTCTTGCCCGCATGCAGATAAGGGTTAACTAGAACTTACGCGTCATTGGAACTGTAAGTAATATTTTTAGCGTCCCCGAAAACCATGGATTTCACATTAACCTCGTTAATTTTTTACATTTTATCACCCCAATCTGATTCCCTAGTGGGGTTACATATCAAACTTGTGTTTGAATGGCATCTTGATAGTTATCAATCAGCCTAGCGATCCCAAAACTATGCATTTTACTCTAATCTCCGTCATGTTTGTCTATTTTTTTTTGTTCACCAATTCTCACCGCATCATCCCCCTTAGGGGTAATAAGGATCAAACTAGAGCTTAAATGTCATCGAGGTATCACAATTCAGATTAGCAACCCCGTAAACTGCGAATTGGAAACAAATATCGGTTGCTTTCAAATATTTTTTGATATCACCTCCCATTCATAGGGGCACTAAAGTCTCTTACACCCAGAGAACCTTTTTGAGATTTTAGGTTATATGTGTACCGAGTTTGGTTGATACTACTCCGTGCGTTCTAGAGTTGTGCTTGGAACATAATTACATGGGTAATTTCCGATATAGTCTTTCATTTTAAACCTTCTATATCCCTTCTAGAGACACTAGGGATACTTTACCCAATGCAGCCATTTTCCCAGATTGTAGTAATTCAAATATGTACCAAGTTTGGTTGAAATTTCACTGGCGTTCGATACTTATCCTGGCACATATATATCCACAAACACACATGTTTATAACTACATATTTATTTGTTCACAATGCAAGCCTATATGAATTCGTGGTTCTGAATTACAGGCCCATTTGGTCTTCTAGCATTGTGTTTTTTTTTAATGTGAGGGCAGCTGGCCCACATCATATACCCTCAACCTGGAGGACTGGGAAATTTTCTGTCTGGGCTTTCCTCCCATACCCTATGTAGATCCCTCTTCGCCGCAAGGCAGTGTATCTCTATTTCCCTTAGATATAGGGTTGCCTCTTCCGCCAGATCCGCCGTGTTGAAGGACTCCTTCTGCGCCAACTCTGCGGTTGAGGTCTTCACCGTAATCGTGGTTAGGGGCCCTTACAGAGTACTATCAGTCGGAGCCAACTGAATCCTGGTTTTTTAACGAGCTTGTTACTCCACTCCCTCCTCCTTTCTCATCCGGGCTTGGGACCGGCCTGGGAGGAGTTACTGAATTATATTTAAAACCTCAATTTAGCTATACACAAATTTAATATTGCTAGATCTGTAAGTGCTCAAGAATTATGTTTCGAGAGCTCGTCATTTATACCTACAAACTTTAACGTACCTCACACATACGTCACAGAACGTAAGTTTCACTTTTCATTACTTTTATGCCCCTTAAAGTATACCGACTCTCCACACTTTAAAACAGCATCTACGTTCTTTCTTGAGCCAAAAATTGAAAAAAAAGTTGCTGCTAGGTGTTAACTGTAGGTAACAGAAATCGAGACCCAAATGCCTTAAAAAATAGTGAATTTAAATATTGCCTTTAGGCAGCTCTTTGAGTGTGTAGGAGTGAGTTAGGTAAGTAATAACAGACAGCGTGTACGGTTGAATAAATGCTACATAAGATTCCGGTCTCGATCTCAGAATTCCTCAGTTATAACTCGAAGGTCATGTTTTGTTCGTAGCATATTTACTAGATGATCACTTCGATAAGATTGAGAAAATAAATATAGATTTAGCTATAAGAATATTGGTAGTTCCCTTGTTAGAAGTGGATGCTGTATCTGGAAGAAAGAAATTAAAATGTATCTTTTTTTTTTACTTCTTCCATTCCTTCATTATTTTTCAAGGATTTGATCTCGAAAAAATGTCTCGCTCATTTTATAATTGCCGAAATATTAAAGAGATCCCACTTATAGGCCTTGGAAACCCTTGGTGTGGGAGGTTAAGGCACCCACTTTTCGATAAAATTAGCACGAATTTTCAGCTGGGTTGTCACTACTGCGCGTCGGCTTTCTTTAACTCCATAAACTAGTCCTGGACTCATTTGAGTTAGATGCTGAAACGACTTCACGTTTATTTTCCCGCCACATGGGGCTAGTTTAAAATCCTGATCCTCTCGGAAATCGAGCCTGCAACCATTCGACGTACATCGTATTGCCTTAACCAACTACATTAAGTTGCGGTGTGCCACTACAAAAATATTGTTCAAGAATGGATTCTGGTACGGTGACTACAACTTATTTGACAACGTACTTCAATAATTCATGTCCTTATTTTCGCAAATCAGATCTGGGTGTTGAATAGCAATACTTGTTATTCAGAGGTTTATTATTTCAGGCTTCAAATTATTTTACGTGCTTTAAATTTACGTCACATGACCTACAATTTTTTCACTTTCAAAGGAAACCAAACTGAGCAAATTTCTTTGAAACTATCAATTGACTATCACCTGGTTTCAATTCGACAAACCTTTAACTACAGTCAAACATGATAGCCATTAGTTTATGGAGAATTATGATGTTACATATGAAGGCATTGCATGAGAGGTAGCCATTTGGAGGGCAGGATATAAACCTATTCAGTGCAATGTTAGTCCTAGACAAGATAACCCCATGTTTTACATTAATATTTTACTAAAGATAGATCCACAGATAATCTGGTTTCTAGGTAAGCGTACATCACGTGGCATGTAGAGATGAAGATCAAACAAATGTCGTTTAGATTAAGGTGGATGTCCCTAAGCTTTAACAAAAGTAATGTCCTTTTGAGAATTAGGTGGATATCTATAAGCTTTAACCGACTGAGGTTAAAAGGATTCCAGGATATAATTGAAGAAAATTTTTACCTATATTCTCTGAAATCTCACATGGAATCAGGTCCTTTTCAAATGTCTTCTGTCAGATATTCTTGACTTTTTATTATAAATTATGATTTTTACCTTAATTCAAAGCATAGATCTGTTTGGTTTTAAGAATAAATTATTTTAGTCAACATATTTCGTACTTAAAATCATTATTCCAATTTTCATCAAATAATTGATAAACGTAACTAATTCATTTCTATTCCTTGATGGAAGTCAGCTCATTTCTATTTGGCAGACTCATACTACTCTCGAGATAGGAAAAACCAACTTGTGAATCTTACTTCTTACACGACTTAAATTACAGGTAAAACTATAATAGTGATTATAATGATGAAAAGGATATTGACAATAACGATTATAGCGATTAGTAATTATTGTAATAAGTGAATCGCTGAGTTGAAAAGGAAAGAAACTCCACTGCTTTGATGAGCAATAAAACATGCATGCAACACAGAAATGATGAATTCTTCCTATATTTGCCTTCCGTGTAAGCAGGGTATCAATATTGTAATTGATACAAATTCATCAGAGCAAGCTGTAAGTAAAGATGTTTTTTTAAGGTTTCCTCAAAAGTAGGGTACTTGGAGTTTGTTCTCTTTTCAACTCAGTGATTCAATTACAATATATTATTTCTCTCCTTGCCTCACTTTAACCTTTCCTTAGTATTTACGTTAAGAAGATACCTAAAACAAATGTGGGGAAAGGAATAATATATATTCAATCTAGGATTTAACGAGAGATCAAGGCATTCTTAGTTTAAGTTGGGGGCATGGAAATTTCTAAAAATTACCGACCATCACGATATGCAGAAATGTCCAATGTGCGGGAGTTTTGAAGACCAACTACATATATTAGGAAAATATAACGAATTAGAATATTGGAGGCGTCAGTTGTTACCGGGAAGATTTCTAAATTCAAATCGTGAAAGATCGGCATGCTACAAGTTAATGGTAAATCCAGAAAATTGGATAAATAGGTGTAATTTTTTTGGACAAAACGCAGAAAATAACAACACTAATTCACAAATAAATATATATATATATGTAAACATAGTGTAATATCATTAATACTTATTAATTTTACGTGACCTAATTAATGTATAATATAATTGTATTGTTTTTATTGTGTTTTTTCTTACTATACATTATTACTAGACATTACTTTATTGATACGGACTGTTAACAACACGTTCTGCTTGCTGCCCGTGCGACCCATATTTGTAAATACCATTGTATGTATCTTACTTTTAGTCTAATAAAATCCTACTACTACTACTACTACTACTATTACTTTTACATGTCCCAAAACACCCGGTCCTTACAGACACACGACATGTCGGGAAAGGATTTTAACTCTGGATCACACACATACTATTCTATCCACATAAGGACATGGAAGGCCTTATTATATATGAATTAAACGTTTTTACTGGAGTTGTAATAGCTATGGTCTTGAAACTTAAAGAATTTGGCGGCAGTGAGTGATTAGGCAAGTTCCAGGGGCACGTCCGAGACAACAAGAACATTTCAGCAAGACCCTCAATTCATACATTATTCATTCATTTATTCATTCTTATTAAACAAGGAGAATGTGATATGGGTGATTGTGATGGCCAGATGATTTTCTGGGGTCAATTAGGCCTTAAAGTTTCCAGGTATTTGTCTTAGAGATGAGGAAATAACTCATTCAAGAAATTTGTTCCACCCAGGTCCGCTTCGTAAGACACAACGACTTTACCTGGGACCACAACGGTGGACATGATTACAATTATTTTAATGATTAAAATGATATAACATTAGTATAGTGTTTGAATTTTTAATTTAATAAAAATTTTTAATGTATTTAAAATTATTTAAAAAATCAAACTATTATAATTATTCATCATCATCATCATCTTATCGTGTCCTACATATGGAAGGTCGATTCCAAATATGCTTCCACCCATCTCTACCTTCCCATGCTTTGCTTCATTTTAGTTCTTCCCAGTCGTATCCTCTCTCTTGTAGACTTTTCTTCGCTTGGTTAATCTTTCTCGTGGTCGCTTTCCTTGCATATTGACATTTAACAGTCTTTGTGGTATTATTTCCTTTCCTATTCTTTTTAAATGTCCAAACTGTTTTAATCCACTTTTTTCTATGTCTGTTGTTGATTTTTCTACAGTTAATGTCTCCCTGATTTTGTCGTTCCTTATTCTATCTCTCTTTTTTATGTACCATTCCACTTAAGAATTTCTTTCTGTAGCTTGTATTCTGCTCAAGTCCTTTGTATACGGTATGTACAAGTCTCAGCTGCATATGTTAGAACTGGTTTGAAATAAGTTTTATACATTGCCATTTTACTCTTGGTGAGTATATCATTATTCCAGATTAAATGTTTAGTTATATCATAGACTTTTAAACTTTTCTCTGTTTTTTACTGTTTTCAGTCCGTATTTTCCCATTTGCATTTATAACCGTTCCTAAATATATAATTTTTTCCCACGTTTTATAGATGCCCGATAACTTAATATTCCAATCATCGTTTTGGTTTCTGCATATTGTCATGGCGGCCGTTTTCTCGGTATTTATTTTTAAACCATACTCTCATGAATCTGTTTTCCAATGTTCAAGTCTGTGTTCTATGGTATTCTTTAATTTCCCCATATCATTGCATCGTCTGCGAAGATGAATGTTTTCATGTCCGGTTTTTTGCCTTCCCCTACAACTTTATTTGTAATTCCATTGATTATGGCGTTGAACAAAGTAGGCGATAACACACTCCCTTGCCTAACTCCAACATTTGTTTCAAACCATTGTGTCATTCCTACTGGAGTCTTAATGCATTTTTCACATTTACAATATGTGCTTCTAATTTTTTCATTTAAACTCTTTGATACCTTTATTATATAAAACTTTCCTCATTAGAGGATTGCCTCAAGGACAAAGTGATACAGACAATTAATTTTTGTAATTGATGAAATACATTTTGTAAATATATTTTTAAAAATTCAACTTGTAGGCCTAATTGAAGAATACATACTATAAAGTAATTTTTTAAATATGGTTTCATAAAATTGAAATTGATCCTCTAATGGCAGCGATGGCAATTCTAGAAAGATACACCCTGTCCAAATCCAAGGAATTCCAAAATTTGGCTAAGAATCCTGGTATAGTACTTCTTGCCCCGATCATCAATCCTGTGACAGTAAAGCTTCCCATATTGTTCTATGTACAACACTATCGTACACCTTTTCGAAATCAATTAAGGCAATATATATTTCC
Organism: Diploptera punctata; assembly: GCA_030220185.1. Taxonomy (NCBI): domain Eukaryota; kingdom Metazoa; phylum Arthropoda; class Insecta; order Blattodea; family Blaberidae; genus Diploptera; species Diploptera punctata. The sequence goes on along the minus strand of JASPKZ010007938.1, from coordinate 840,174 downwards.
ATTTTATTTTTCATTAAGCTGTCTTACATAGAAGATTAAATCCAGCGTTCATCTTCCGCTCCTGAAGGCATGTTGTACTTCTCTTAAGTTTCCTTCTTTTCCTTATAATAATATATTTGGCTGAAATTCTTCCATGAATTTTAAATCAGTGACATAGCAGAGTTATGTCCTATAATGTGTACATAACATTCTGTTTCCCCCTTTTTTTAAATAGGAGAAATTATGCATATTTGCCAATAATTTGGGATAACATTTTTGTCCAAACTATGCTCAATAATCTATATAACCACTGATATAAAAATGGTCGCGTTGCTTTTAACATTACTCTTGTGATTTCATCAATTCCTGCGGATTTGTTATTTCTCTTTTCTTGGATTGCAATCTCTATATCAAGCATGTCTAGGTCTTCTATCTCTTCAGTTGTTGTTGTATCCAACACCTCTTCCACATTTACTTCTTTTGTTACATTTTCACTCGCATTTATTAATGTTTTAAAATAGTTATACCATATGTTTTTAGTCCACCGCTGTGGTCTCGAGGTAGCGTGCTGCCTTGTCACGCAGCGGGACCGGGTTCGATTCCCGGTCGGGACAGACTCCTGGATGAGGCTTTTTTCTGGTATTTTTCTCACCTGTAAGACAAATGTGAGGAAGCTTAGGGTCCAACGGTCCCCAAAAATCATCCGGCCACCATCATCATCCTTACCATTATCATCGTGGAAAGCAACGGGAAGCTACCACATCTATAATTCCCTAGTAAAGCTGCAAAGTATAGCATGAAAATGCTATGGTTGCAGTGAAAGACCTGCCCTCGGGAAGAATTACTATGGATGGATGGATGGATGGATGGATGGATGGATGGATATATTTATAATTTCATTTTTTTGACCACGTTATGGATCCCTCATTACCAAGTAAACTTAAACTTGAATTGTCTATTCAGCCTTTCATTTTGTTGGTCATTAACACATAGAATAGTTTCCCATTCCCTTCTGTATCTATCTCTAAGTTTATTATAATATAATAACAAGTAACAGACTCATTGGCACTCTCGAACCCGTTGGTTCATGGCCGCGAGAACATAAGCACTCCGCACATACCCGTCCAGAGCTAATATTATGCAATCATCCGCTGTATAATCTACTTCCCTCAAATCATGGTTAATTCAATTATCCTACTTCATTCTTGGTCTACCAACAGAGCGGTTTCCTTCTGGTTTTTCTACAAGAAGCTTCCATGCCCATATTTCATTCACAATTCCCGCCACATGTCTCTGTCCATCGCAGTCTACGATACGTAACTTTTAATATTATATAATAATAATAATAATAATAATAATAATAATAATAATAATAATAATAATAATAATAATGCTTTATTTTAGATGGCAGATTTAAGGCTATAAGGCCTTCTCTTCCACTCATAAGTGAATTATAAATTTGTACTAAAATTGTATATTTATTACAATTCTAAGATATAATTAAATATAGACTAAACAAAAACAATGGTGATGTGATTCAATACTAGCTTATGCTAACAAAAGCATGGAATATAATACAATTAAAATAATATAAAATTAGGTAAATAAAACTTCCTAGATGATTATTCACAAAATACTGAATACAGTTGTTATGCAGTTGATGTTTTCATTGAGTCGAACTTAAGAAACAGTTAATTTGGATTTAAATAATGCTAGCGATTAACAGTACCTGACTTGACTGGAAAGTGAGTTTTATTGCTCCAGTCATATGTATTGTGTAAGATTCAGAGTATAGACAAGTCCTGTGCTGTGGTATCAAAAGCAAAGAAGAGTCTTGTGACCTTGTTCCTAAATTGTGTTGAGCCGATAAATTTTGTAAACGCATTGATAAATAACTTGGTAAATATGTGTGTCGGATTTGGAAAAGTAAAGCATGTGAATGTAAAGTTCTTCTGTCATTTAGGCGTAGCCATGATATGGCCTGAAATGTAGGAGACACGTGGCCATAACGACGGAGATGAATACAAATCGAATGCACGCATTATGAGCACGCAGTAGATTGTCAGATAGATAATTTATCATATTAGTGAGTAACATGTCGCAAAATTCGAAGTGTGGTTTTATCAGAGTCTGTAAAAATATTTGGTTTCATTACGCGGGAAAGAAATTTTTATGCCTATTTAGGGAGTTAATAATTGAGAGAACACTTTCTTTCGGGTATTAATTCGCCTGGATTTTGCAGTCTAGGTGTAGGTCCATGTAGATACCCATTTTTACTGTTGAGCTATAGGGCATGTTTTTGTCATTTAGGAGAATGGTATGGATATTTTCGTAATTTAAAACACTTTGGATTCGTCGATGTCTTATAATTATGCACTGTGTCTTGTCATCATTAAGATTAAGTCCATGTTTCGTCAACCAATGGGAAATTGAGACTAGGTCACTATTTAGTGTGTCTAGTGTGTCATATACATCGTTGGGATGGGAGTAAATGTAAACTTGCAAATCGTCAGCGTATAGGTGATGTCAACAATACGTAAGACTAGAGGATATGTCGTTAAAATAAATAGAGAACAGAAGTGGACCTAACGCTGAACCTTGTTGAACGCCGCCCTTCAGATATAGCCAAGATGAGGAATGTTCTGCATTGGATACACATTACTGGCGATCATGAAGGTAGTATCCAAGCCAGTTAATATTATTTTCAGAAACATTCAGAGCGCGTAATTTTGCTATTTGAATGTCAGTGTCAACAGTGTCGAAAGCTTTACTGATGTCCAAGAGAGTTAATGTCATGTGGCCATTGTCCAATACTTCCCGCGCATCTTCGGTAACTCTAAGAAGAGCTGTTGCTGTACTATGGCCTGTCCTAAAACGTGGTTTGTGTGGGTCGAATATATCATGTGTGTTAAGATAATCAGTTAATTGTCCATGTACAATGTGCCCCAATGCCTTAGAGGGGACTGGAAGAATGCTGATAGGTCTAAAGTCGTTTGGCGTACAGGTAATTTAATTTTAGTGGGTTTCCTCTAAAGACAATGTAATAATAATAATAATAATAATAATAATAATAATAATAATATGACGGACATGTCGAAGGCGATACGCCAGACGAAATAGTACCTTGATCGAAAGAGTGACGATCTTACACCGTAAAAACACAACCGTCAAGAAACGCGGAGATGGGTTCCACTGGGGTAAAATTCTCAGGAGGTAAAATAGTCCCATCCTGTTATCGTTGGCGGGGGTAATTCTTAAGGGAATCCACACCACAGGCTCTAACCCAGGGAGATGTTCATAGGAAACATGGAATGTTATGAGTTTATATAATGGCGGGGACGCTGAAGATATTAACGCGGGAATTTAAAAAAATTCCCCTGGATTATAGTAGCTTTACCGGAGAGTCAGATGGCAGAAAGAGAATGTTTGTCAGGATTTAGGAAAGCTTTGCATTATACTATGGGGGTGCAGCAAGATCTGAATTTGGAACAGGCTTTTTAGTCCGGGAGGATCATCTCCGTTATCCGATATATATGGCCTGTCAGTGATAGGATATCATATATAATTCTAAAGGGAAAATAACATGATTTTGTAATCGTAAATGTACATGATACCACAGAAGGTAAGGATAACAATATCAATTGTGTGTTCTATGAAGAATTAGAATGCATATTTGACAACCTGTCACGATATCATATGAAAAGTGTCTTAGGAGATTTTAATGCAAAAGTGGGGCGGGAAGATATATTCAGGACAACAATAGGCAATTTCAGTCTTCATGAAGATAGTAACGACAATGGTGTTAAATTAGTCACCTTTGCCACATCAAGGAATCTTATTGTTAAGAGCACAACATTCCAGGATATGGATATTCATAAATACACCTGGACGTCACCACATGGCGAAACTCGTAACCAGATAGATCATGTATTAGTGGCCAAACGCTGGTACATTAGCGCCATCGAAATTAGGTAAGTTAGAGGGGCAGAATGCATTTCGGATCATCATCTGGTCAGGGTGAAAATCAGGCAACCGTTATCGTTCATGAGAAGAACAAAAGACAAAGATGATTCTGAAATATATGAACTGAAATTTTTGAGAAATGATCTGCGGCAAGAATACGAAATAAAAATTGCTAATAGATTTGAAATACTGGAATCTTCAGATGAGAATGAAGCAATCGAATTTTAAATTAATATAAATAAAGAATGGGAGGCTATAAGAGATACTATTAAATTATCTGCATCAGATAACATTGGTTATTCAAAAAAGCGGAAAAAAGAAGAAGTTTGATAAGGAATGTGCCAACATTGTGAAGAACAGAAAGCAAGCAAAAATGAATTGGATACACGAGCCAAATTAAGTAATTTAGAAAAAATAGATACTATTAGACGGGAAACCAACATGTTATTAAAGAGTAGAAACAGGGAATATTTGAAAGACAAGATTAATGATCTTTAGACGAATGCAAAAAATTGGAATATGAGATAATTATATCAGGGAATTAGGATAGAGGAGAAAGGATTTCAAGCTAGAACAAACGTAATTAGGAATGAAAATGGGGATATGATTGCAGATTGCAGGAGTATATTGAATAGGTAGGATATTCAAGAAGATCATTTACAGATAGGCCTAGCTGAAATGGTAGTCACAGAACGAAGGGCATTTGAGGTTGAAATGGCAATAGAAAAATTTAAGATGTATAAAGCATCATGTTCAGATGGGATCTCAGCAGAACTGATAATATCAGGGGGAGAAAAATTGAAGGACAAGATACGTCGGTTACTTTGAATGATTTGGGAAAAAGAAGCTCTTCCAAAATAAATGGAAATAATCGATTATTGTACCTATCCATATGAAAGGAGACATAACAGATTGCAACAATTATTACTCTCACCTGCATAAAAAATCCTAACAAATATATTAGTAAGCAGAATTACTCCCTACATTTATGACATTTTAGGAGATCATCAATGTAAATTTAGAAGAAATGTGTCTACAACAGTTCAGATTTTTAGTATATGACAGATTGTGGAAAAGAAATGGGAATATATCGAGCACTGTACATCAACAACATGTAGACTTCGAAAAGGCATACAATTTCAGTGAAGAGGGAGAAGTTCTACACAGTAGTATCCTTCTGGAGTTCAGAATTCCTAAAAAGTTAGTTAGACTTATTTGAATGTGTCTAAATAGCACAAAGAGTAGAGTGCGTGTAGGCAAACAACTTTCGGATACTATTGAAGTTCATAATTGGTTACTACTATTCAAATTTTTACTAGAGCATGCCATCAAATCTTTGGAGAATAAAGAAGGCCTACAAATCAATGGCATTAATAGGCTCTCAGTTTATGCTGATGATGTAGTATTATTGAGCGATTGCGAGGAGATACAAAGGGCCAACATGCACACTCTATTTTGTAATACTAAGAATTTAGGACTGGAAGTAAACATCAATAAAACTTGATATATGTTCATACACAGAAATGCGTATAATGGAATTGGACAACTATTGAAAAATGAGGGAAATTTTGAAGAAGTGGCTGATTTCAAATATCTAGGAACAATAAATACAATAGGAATGAGATGCACAAGAAATTAAACATAGACTCAATTCTGGAAATGCATGCTGTTATACATTACTGGGAATCATGTCGTCCCAACTTCTTTCAAAAAACTTTAAACTGAAGATATATGAAACTGTTATTCTCCCAGTTACATTGTATGGATGCGAATCATGAGCTCTTACTTTAAGCGAGGAAAGAAGATTACGAGTGTTTGATAATTCAGTTCTGAGGAAAACATTTTGGCCAAAAAGAGTTGGACAGACTGGTGCATGGAGAAAACTACATAATAGTGAGCTACGTGATAAGTATAGGAAGCCAGATATAATAAGAGTAGTTAAATCTTGTAGAATATGAAGGGCAGGACATGTGACACGTATGGGGATGAGTGAGGTGCATAGAAGCTTCTTGTAGGAAAACCAGAGGGAAAGCGCTCATTAGGTGGACCAAAAATGAGGTAGGAGAGTGACATTATCCATGACTTCAGGAAGATGGATTGTACGGGGATGATTGGAAAATGTTGGTTCGGGATAAGGATCTATGGATAGCTTATGTCCGAGCGGCAAGTACCTACTGGTTCGAGAGTGCCAGTGAGTTAGTTAATGTTAATAATATTAATAATAGTGATAATAATAATGATAAAAATATCTTCTCTATAAAATCTGATTTAATTGACTTTAACTCACGCCCCGAATAAGAGTCAATGACTAATCACATTTCAATGAATTTTGTTTTACAACCAATGACAGTCTTGTGTCACCTCGCTATTTATCGAATTCTGTTTACCAAAATAAAGAAAGCTCCTCCTATTTAATATTCTGAACAGGTAAGAGCATTATTTTGCCGTGACTGACTCTCCAACAAATACGTTGTATGTAGCAAATAATGAACAGATTACTTCGAACTACACATTTGATAATTGTGTGTTCAATAATTGTGTTTTGAGATAATGATATAATTGAGGTGTTTTCAAAAAAAGAATTAATAACGTACAATATTGGTTATAACATACAGTTTAAAGTGTTTCGTTTTTTCTCCACTAGGGCGCATTTTCACAATATTGCAAACGTAGTCGCTGATTGCGATCCAATTTGGCAAAAAATAATATGATGAAGTTGCAGTGAATAAATGTAACCACACATTTATGATTTGTTTTCAAACATCTCCGTTTACAGTAAATATATAGAAATATTAAAATATCGGTAACTATATTTAAATAGTGATTTTCGAATAAACAACTTACTTTATTCCTTAAATAGATCTAACAAATGCCACTCTTGATTTTCATTTCCTCTAGATAAATCGGAAATCACAGGTGGCATTACTTAAGATAAATAATTACAAAACGACTAGACAAAGCGGTTTTCTGTATTACAATTGATAACTCAAGGTTGCACTCGTCTCTGCTTACAAACATGTGTTTGATATTCTAGAAAATGGAGTTAGAGGACAATGTTCTATGTTTGGCTTCATCATAAAGGCGGAATCAGTAATACAAACTTAAATAAACTTAAATAGGACTTACATGTGAAAACCACCATCACTAGAACAATATTAAGGCTAGGTAGGTGAATTTAATATTCTTGACTAGAAAAGAATTTGACGACTTGAGATGAGTGATGATACTAGCTACACATTAAATTTTGTGCTGTGGCTCCAGTTTCCTGAGAAACTTAACACGTGTTTTCCAGAAGCGGCAAGTGAATCAAACTATTTGCGTTAATAATTGCAATTCAAAAACAGAAAATTAACATCTGTCGTAGTGTTGTAATTATTAATTAATATAATAAGTTGCAGAAATCTTACGTAAACAGCGCATAACATAATAGTACTGCCCAATGATAACAATGCATTCTTCATTGCATGATTCTTATCCAACGTTTATGGGTTTATTCATTAAATGTCCTTCAATGATTGTTTTGCGTTTATGTAGATCCTACACATGACGTAAAGAAATATCCGATTTCTGATATTTCGATTCTTGTACGTAATCAACAGATCGTTGCAGTACAGATTTGTAAATATATTATTGTCCCGCATGCAAATTATCAAGCAACAGGCAACTTTAGGGCGAATCGCACTTTCCAAGAAATAACAGAAAAACTATATAAAGGTCTTGTTCATATGGGATGAAACATAAAAAAAGATGATTAAAAAAACTATGAAAATATAAAAACATTGGTTAGTTTTCAAGTAGAATTTGTCCTTAATTTTACCAATTGAATCAATTGATACATTTATCATTATACATGCCTAAAATTCCTTTCTTATCAGGTTTAACCTCTCCCTTTTAGCAACATTTTTGTGACTGAAGCCGGCCCGGTCTTGCACGGTCAACAACCTGTCAGGAGAGGATTTTCAACTCTGGATCGCACACCTTCTATACTTTTAGACCTCACATGGATATAGAGGCCCTTCCACGATGCCTGATCAGCTCAATGCCATGGACATCTCCATAAACAAAGTCACGAACATTTAAGACAAAGACACATATTTCATTAATCCCTTCATACTGAAGAAGGCGAATATTTTAGGGCAATTACGGTTGTCACCCAGTAATCTTGTTGAGACTAGGGCCCGCTGAGGCCAAGGCATAGACGTAACCTCGAGATCACAAAGTTGACCCGCCACTGTTTTTCATTCGTTATTCTCTCTCTTATTGAAGGAGATAAACACATCACGGACATACAAGTTAAAGTTATTGTCAAATCGGCTATCAAATGGGTAACGCCATAGTTTAGAAATACAGAGTAGGGGTGGGGTTTATGGATCTGTGGTTAGAAGTATCTGGGCCATCGCGAAAATAGCACAAGAGAAATGGATATTTGAGATTTCCTTCCCACCGAAAGTCGAACCGAGGCCTCTTGAGTGGAAGATAACTCCACGGATCACCACATGGCATTGGAATCTAATGCTTATTCATTCATAATTTCCTTCCTGGTGTCATATTATTCACTACAAACTAACATTCTCCACTCCGTACTTCTACTGCTCTCTGTTCCTATCTGGATACGATCCACTTACCGCAGCGTTGTCTGTCGTAATACATCTCCTTTCCTGTACATTTTTTCCATCTACCGTCCCTTCAACTGGCATTTTCTTCTCAGGCATTGTTTCAGTCAGTTTCTCTGCATATTCGTTATAATTTTAATTGTCATTATTCTCTCAACCAATATACTTACAAGGGAACAGTCAACCATTGCATGCTGAAGCCTACCTTGAAATTTGTTCCAGAGAAGCGTTGTGATGTACAAAGGCTGTGTTAAAAAAGCTATCACTACCCACCGGCCGCACTGCGTCCAGCCTTTACCCCTCTATGTGCTTAACTCATGCAGGGATGTGCATCTGCTCCATACAGTGGGCTGCCATTGCTGGATTCTGGCTTCGATTTCTATGCCCTGCAGTTAAAAGCGGCAGATAATCTTTTACATGCACTTAGTACATCACAGAACTCGTCTGAGAGAATTTTCAAGGTAGGTTTCGGCATGTAATGGTTATTTCCTCTGCTAATACAGTTTGGTTTCTTATTTTTTTCCTCCGTTTCCAACGTTCTATTTTTCCATTTATTATTATCTTCTAATAGTGACTTAGTGTCTAGTTCTCTTCATATATTATCACTCCCAAAGCAATACACCACTAATATATTCTTTAATTAATTCCCCACAGTTCCACATATATGTTTATTATTTAGTAATAATTCCAGGAACTCTAAAGCGCTTTGCCAAACCATTAAAGATCTCAAGTATTTTATAATTCTCTTAGGTTTAGTTATTAACGATCAAGAAACAATGTATATGAAATGTAAAAAAAAATACAATTTGACATGTTTTAAAAGTAGTCCTAATGACGTACAAATTGAACAAGTAAATCGTTGAAGTATTTGGGATCTATTCTAAACAGTAATAATACGTTAGAAAATTGGTGAAAGAATGAATCCTACCTGGCAATAACGCTTGTTCGGCCAATAAAAATTAATTTAAAACTGATTCAGTATCAAAAGCAAATAAACTGAAACTGTTGTAATATTTGTAAATCAAAGTTGTGCTTCCAAAGGAGCAGATATACAAACATTATTAGTAGGCCTTTTTGAAAGCAGGATATTGAGAATAATATATGGATCAACTGCAGTTTCATAAAAGTAGAAGGAAAGTAAACTTCGATAAATAAATTTACAGAGTAATAAAACACAGAAATGTTATTAACTTCATAAAATCCCAGAGATTAAACTGGATTTGATATGTATACAGGATGGAGAGTGACAGTCTGGTTAAAATATATTTCAGTGGAAACTACCAACAGACATACGAAACAAAGGTAGAGCAAAATACTAATGCGAGGACAACGTACATAGATTTAACGTCTATGGAAAATTAAAATTGGAGGACCATCACTTCAGGACAGGAAGGAATAGAAATCGACATTTTAGAAGGTCAAAATATTCAAGTAATGTTAAAGGCTTCTTAGCCTTTGCTAACATCTTGCTTCTTTCAACGAGCTCATGTTGCCGCTGGCGCAACCTCGTATTTGAAGTAAGAGTCCCAAATTGCATGTTTATTGATTTATTTATTCCGATAATCATAGGTTATATTTGTGGGTTTATCAGATAACACCATGCTATAAAACTAACCAAAGTAATTCAAACTCGCACTCCCGAATCCCGAGGTTCATGTCCGCACGGATATGTGTTCTCCATATATTCCTATCCTGAGCTAACGTTTTCCAATTATTCACTTCCCTCAAATCTAGAACGTAATATTCAAATTAACACACGCAATCTTGCTATTTTTAGCTAGTTGTTAATACAACAATAGCATAAACCTTGATGCATTGCCGTTATTCTACTTAGAAAATCTCGGAAAAGAAGCCAGTTTCTCTCTATTTTAAATGCCTATATATTAAGGAGAAGTTTTGTGCCATGCCAGCTAATTACCAGCGTAACAAGAAGACATATTAATGGGATTTATTGAGCGTCATATAGGTTAGTTACGAACGTAATAAGAAGATATGTTGTTGGTATGTATTCCGTGTGAATATCAGGTAATTACTTACCGTAAGTATTAAGAATATATTTGATGCGATATATTCCGTGCCATATCAGCTAATTATCAACGTAATAAGATGTTTTGATGGGATTTATTCCGTGCCAATTCAGCTAATTACTAACGTAATATCGAAATTAAAAGCACTCAGGTTTGCTTTTTGCATGCAATACAAGTAGTTAATAAAACTTAATACTATCTTCTTAATATAATGAGTCTATTGTAAAGTGAATATAAGTTTACCAACGGGGATTTCAAATAGAGAAAAAATTGTATATTTTCCAGGATTGCTTAAGTAGCACAATGTTAGTGCGCCACCGCATAAAGCTGGAGATCTTGTGTTCAAATCCCAGTTTAGGCAAACAGTTTTCTCTTTAGTTATCTTAAATCATGGTTAATATAATTTTTCCACCTAATTCTTGGCCTATCGATGGGACACTTTCTGTCTGGTTTCACTATAAGAAGTTTTTATGCCACTGTCTCATTCCCTATTCGTGCAATATGACCTGCCCATCGTAGTCTATGAGGCTTTACTGTTCATATTACATTTGCTTTCCCACAAGGATAATGCAGCCTAGTGTTGGGTAAATTTCCCCATTCATCCGTCCTTCGTTTCTCTGTGGTCCAAAATATTTATATAAGAAGTTTATGCTGAAATATTCTTAATATTTTATCGTCCCTCAATATAAGATATGACGTTTCTCATCCAAAAAAATATAATTCGAAGCATTAACAATTTTAGATCACACTGCACTAAAGTAATAAATAGGCTATAACTTATTGTAATTTTTCGCAACAACGACGTTTTAATTTCGTGGGCGAAGGCGAGAATAGCGGTCTCGAATTGGTAGAAATATATTTGCGGGTCACTAGATAGCTAGCTAGTCGAAAGACCTGAGCGGACCATCGAAATGCCTGGGCCCTCATTGCAGATATCTCTACGCACATCTAATTCCCCTTCCGGGAACGATCGGTGGCTAGACACTTCCATGTTTGGAAGTGTCTCGGTCGAGAACCTACAAATTTCCCCTTGCCTAAATAATCCGTGGCGAAGACGGAAGCAAAACAGTTGTGCTTCTGACAGTAGTAAGTTAGCAATTACAGAGAGAACAGATTTTAGTTAGACTGTGAAATAATCGAGTAATTGTGTATGAGATAAACCTTAAATCAAGATTAATTATAAGTGCAAATTGTGAGTGAACAGTTATTGAAATGTTTGTAGAAACAAATAAAGTCACAGTGACATATTGCACGATAATCTGTGTGGTTATTTACGACAAAACGATGGAGAGACGACATCTACGGCCATCTAGCGACAATATTTCTGAGTTGTGAACTATTGTATTAGATGAGCGGTGGAAACAGACTGGGTTTATTTCACATTTCATTACTTGTGGGTCTTGTTAGTTATTACATCTCATGCCCTTAAATGTAATTTAGACAGTGCTTCGGCATGGGGAGTGACTACAACTTAGTATTGCGAATAACAGGGCTTTATACTACAGAGTTACGGGACTGAAAAATAAACTGATGTAACAAGTGTATTTTATCGCAGTTTCGCGTCCTTACCGCCAATGTAAAGTTTGACGAATTGTGAGGAGAACCTCGTAACATAAGGTGAGAGTCGACACTCCGAGTACGTCATGTAAACTAGCACTCTCACAAAATCAGCGCCCAAAGTTATGAGTCTCCATTACGCTTGAATACCATGGATGAATTCTCTCATTTACATTCCTCTTATTCCATTTGTTTACACTGTTCAAAATGCTTGTTTGTTCAAGACTATTGTCTCTTATTGGATATAAATAACTAAATATGTACTGTGCATTTGTGGCTAATAATCCAAGGGTCTCAGCTTCGATTCACGTACGCAATTTTTATGGGTTTCCTGGTCTGTAATAGATTCCACTTATTTGCTTAATGAACCTTACGTAAAAACGTCTGACGTATAACAAATTTCGGTAAATAAAAATCTAACTTAAGTTGAGGTCTTAAAGTAACACGAGGAAGACTTACTTCCTCTAATGACATCTTGTAATTATAGACACCAATATTTCAATCGGTCTTGGCTCTTCGAAGCTGTCATGTCATTAATTTTTTTTATGTCATTTCATTTTTTCACTCTTATGTACTTATATTTACACATTGCTACATATGAAAATTTGATTTTAAAGATGTTTCACGTCAAAAATGAAGTGACATAAAAAAACAGAATTAGGTCAGAGCAAGTTATTGTTTGCTATGTAATTTCATGTGATGCTGTCAATTTGCCTAGACAAACTTTTAGAATTTCTTTGAATATTCGTGTGGCGTGTGCAGACAGGAAATATTTATTTCTATCTGCTGAACCAAGAACTCCTAGGTTGCTCCGTATGATTATCGCTCAGCATGCAATTTGTCTCTTATTGTGCAGCATCCGGCAAATTATTTGTAAATTGCGTTCTCTGCAGGATTCTGTCTCGACGTAATAAGCACGCAACATCTGAAATTTAATGATAATAATCCACTTACGTGTAACAGTAAGCTTTACCTTCGTAATTTTTAACTCGAGATTCACTCAAACTATTTTCTAAAGAATTTCCAGTGAAATGTACAATATTAATTTAATGTGGAGGTAGGAATTTTTAACATAACATAAATAATGAACTAATGCCATATCAAGTTAATTGGTTTTTCCAGTTCTTTTATTCTCTGAGCTATTGTTACTTGAGTTTATATATATATATATATATATATATATGGGTCCTTTACAGTAATTGAGTTCCAATGCTAATGACCGGATAAATTAAAGATCGCCGTTAAATAATACAAATTAAAATCAGCTTAACGAAATAAAAATAACACACTTCATAATCGAACTTCAAGAAAATAATCCCTGCAATAATCTAGAGCAGGTCAAGTACACATTCACTCCCGCTCGGATATCGCTCCCAGAGCTTCCCAGTTTCGTTGCTTCAACGGAAGCATGAATTAAAAATTATTTGTGGGTCCAGGTTTGAATTCCGAAAGAGTTATTCAAAATTATCTTTTTCAAAACTACCTACCTGACACACATGACTATAGAGGGTGTTTCTAAATTACACCGACAAAGTATGGGACCAGATAGATAACCTTCGTTGAAGCATATTTTGTTAAGTAACCTATGGCCTGTGACGCTTCATTTCAGTGCTAGAGGATCTTACAGGAAGGGATTGAAGGAAACGGATAAACACTTCTTTCAATACAAGAGGGGTTGTCATTACTACTATCGCTTGGTTTGTTTACTTCCGGAGCTCAGCATTCGGTATCAATTAGAGCAAGTACGTTTACATCCATTGGTACGATCTGTTGTTATTCGTAATCAGAACAGGGGATGATGGGTAAACCTCATTCTGCTGTGCTTTCCAGTACTCGTGTACATACGGTACTGCACAGTTCAATGTGTCTTAGTTTATAGCTCTGAATATCAGACGTAGCATTTGATTTCAACATACCAGGGCACCACCTCACTTTGGGAATGAAGTCGTGGCCATCTGACAGCTAATTTTGGCGCTCGTTGGATAGGTAAGGGTGGGCCCACTGCCTGGCCGACTCGCTAGCCTCATCTGACCTGCCTATATTTCTTTTTGTGAGGCTACATGAAGGCAATGGTTTATGAAACCGATATTGTCTCTGAAGAAGATCTTTTAGCACGCATTGTCTGCGCAGCAGCTGACATAAGGGAAATTCCTAGCATCTTTGGAAGGGTACGACAAAGTATGGCACGTCGGTCTGGTGTTTTTCTATTTGTCAATGGACGTGTGTTCCAGCACTTGTTGTGATGGGACAATAAACTATTCCATCCTGACAATGCAACGCTGGAGTGATTTTTTTAGAAAATAAAACACGTTTTTTTTCTGCGTTTCTGTAAAGTATTTGGATTAACACACAGAAGTATGTGACACAGAATGACTTGTTATCTGCACGTACCTAGTTCCTTCGATCCCTTCCTCTAAGACACCTCATGCCCTGAAACGAAGGGTCACATCCTATAGGTTCCATAACAAATTCTGATTTAATGAGGGTTGTGTATCTGCTCCCAAAAATTTGTCGGTCTAATTTAGAAATACCCTGCACATTGTATTATTATCCAGACATTCATATCTAGTCTGTACTATGTATATAATGTTGCACCGCAGTAGAAAACAGCAAGCTATGAGTGTTTATTCTTATATTATAGGCTAATTATTGAATTAATGCACGCGAATTTAAATGAAAATTATGCAATCACTAAAACAAAAAAATAATTGTTGAGATTAAAAATAATAATAATAATAATAATAATAATAATACTATTAATAACAACAATGATAATAAACATATAGGAAATTAAGAAAATTATAGATTATTGAGGTTACCTTTAAAAATATCAGATAATATTTGTCGTTATTTAAAATGGTTAATTGTAGGTTAATTGAGTTCACGTCGTTTAGAAAAATCTACGTATCAGTCTACTTATTTTCAAGTGATAGTGTATAAAACCATATATGTGACTTTTAGAGCCGGTCACATAAATATTCACTTCCGCTCCAATTTCTCTCCCAGAGCATCCCAGTTTCGTTGCTTCTACGAAAGTACTTGGAATGGAAGGTGAAAGCCTAACGCATGCGCGGGAGTGGACTGCAAGCGAGAGCGACCGGGAATCCCGTTGGATCAAATTTAGCACCCTTAACAAGAAAAATAATGCTAAAACTAAAGAGAATATACTAAATACATGATTTGATGGAACCTACAATCTGTAAGCCTTAATCTTTGAATGTAATACTGTATATTACATGTAAAAAATAATAAATATGTACTTGGTACTGTAAATAAAGGGTGCTCCAACAACATTAACGTGTTTTTAAGATTCATATCAGATTGTTTCAATGCGAAATTATTAAAAAGTCATAAATTATAATATTTAATTTAATTTTCCAATAAATATAAATTATCAGACGATAATTGTTCAGTACGGAATGACGTGAGTCATAAGTAATTATATTTATTTACATAAAGTGGTTAAAATGGACACTTGTACATTGATTAAATTTACGCCGTTTAGAAAATAATGTACATATCAGAGTGCTAATTTTGAAGGGATAGAGCATAATATTATATATATATATATATATATATATATTGTAGCGATTAATATGATAGGAGACATATAAACTAAGATACAAGTCTAATATGCATGGGTCTGAAACTAAAATGTTCCGAAATATATTAAATTTTTATTAAAATTAAATAAATTTATAAAAAAATGAAAATAGAATATATTACTAAAATCGCTATAAAATATGTATGTGGAAAAGTAAAAATATCCAGGTAAAAATTCCACCTACAT
The DNA here is from genome assembly GCA_030220185.1 of Diploptera punctata. Taxonomy (NCBI): domain Eukaryota; kingdom Metazoa; phylum Arthropoda; class Insecta; order Blattodea; family Blaberidae; genus Diploptera; species Diploptera punctata. Next base: position 824,245 of record JASPKZ010007938.1, on the reverse strand, counting down.
TTGTCTACAATAAAATACTGTAAAACGCTACCTGCTATACAAATGACAAATAAAGAGGTATTGTCAGAACTCTACCTACTACACAACTTACAAATAATATAGGAACACAAAAAGGGTATTGTCAAAATAACTCCAATTAGCAGTCTATACAACTAATAAGAAAAGATAACATTAGTTAGCTATTAAAAATATTAAAAATCTATTGACCAATTCTTAGAAACCAATTAACGCTACTAAGGAATTCCAAGAAATGATGATAAAGAATTACTACCTGCCTAGTACAGACAACAAAAAGACATTCATTCACCTCTAGAAAAGATAATCTCTTAACATTGACAGTTTACAAAGAAACTGATAAACATTGTTCTATTAAATATCAAAGAACCAATTTACCCAGTTCTTAGAAATGTTATACACACTAGTAAATAATATTATAAAACATAAATATGTATTCAATTGTAAGGAGTGGATTCGAGAAAACTGGGAGGAGCCACCGCCTTTATAAGCGAGAACTTATATCAAAATACGATCTATCACTCTCAGTGACTCTGTGTTCAGTGTTGGAACATCGTAGACCTCCAGACCGCGATCTCCGATTCAGTGTTAATATTAGATTCGTCCGAGAAATAGTTAAATTTAAAGTTATAGTCCGTTAAGCATTTGGACTTTAAAAATATTGACTCGAGCACGTGGACCTCTAAGTATTTCATCGACTCCACTCTTAGATAAAACTTGTAACTGTATTAAGCGCATTTCTCCGAAAATAAAGAGTTCATAACCCTGAGATCTTTTGCCTACCACCGAGCGCCGGTGCAATATATATAATCTGACGGTATTTTCGAGTATAGAGGGTAGTTACTCTTTGAAAAGTGTATTACTAATAAAATACTTGTTTTTAAAGATACGATGAATTGGCCGATCCATTTTCCTTTACATACTTACTTACTTACTTACTCACTGGCACTATCGAACCCGTAGGTTCATGGCCGTGCGGACATAAGCTCTCCATACATCCCTGTCCTGAGCTAATGCTTTCCAATCATTCCCTGTATAATCTACTTCCCTCAAATTATAGTTAATGTTGTTCTCCCACCTTATTCTTGGTCTACCAACTGGGCGTTTTCCTTCTGGCTTTCCTACAAGGCGTTTCCATGCACGTCTTTCATTCCCCATACGCGCAACATGTCCTGCCCATCGCAGTCTACGAGACTTATCTGTTCCTATTATATCTGGCTTCCTATAAAGACCATGTAGTTCATTGTTATGTAGTCTTCTCCATTCACCTGTCTGTTCATCTCTCATTGGTCCAAAAATTTTCCTAAGAACTTTATTCTCAAATACTCGTAATGTCCTTTCCTCCCTTAAAGTAAGAGTCCGTGTTTCGCACCCATATAATATAACTGGTAGAATAATAGTTTTATATACTTTCAGCTTAACGTTTTTGAAAGGAGTTGGGACATCAAAAGTCTCTGCAATGCATAATAGCATGCATTTCCAGAATTGAGCCTATGTTTAATTTATTTGTGCATCTCATTCCTATTTGTGATTATTGTTCCTAGGTATTTGAATTCACCCACTTCCTCAAAATTTCCCTCATTTTTCATTACCTGTCCATTTTTCCTTTACATACAGTGTATCAAACTGATACCTGAAATTGAAATTACGTGTTCAGTGCACATAACGTTTCGCAAAAATTATAAACTTTTAAAGATGCGAGTTTAGTTTTTATATGTATATATAATTTTTGCCGATAAATATGTTACGACCTTTAAATGTTTTATAGATTTATATTTCAGTAATAATAATAATAATAATAATAATAATAATAATAATAATAATAATAATAATAAATATTATTCGTATAAGAAGATATTCCTTTGGATATTGAGAAACATACGGCTTCATACAGGTTGTGAATATTTCGTATGAAGGAGGAACACTGGGTGACTTTATCCTTAGTACTCACTGCGAGTATCGCGGGACTTCTCATTTTCGAACTCATGTTACCGGTACACGAGACTCTCATGATCGAACTTCCTTTCACTCCCTTTCGCTTACGAGTGCGATTGGGAGTAAGACAGAATTAAACCGCCTTTGAAGACTATGTTTTTTTTAATTTCAGGGAGTAGTTACACATTTATAAATCTACAGTATTTCTAGCAAAAGACTTTCTTTTAAAAATAAAATAAACTGATATATCAGTTATTCTTTAATTACGGTATAACAAACTGAAACCTGAAATAATTTTAGATCGTGCCCGGGCGTGAAGGTACTCAGCGTGAGCGTGCCTCTCATTGTGTACAGTTCTCGATCCCTTAGATGCATACATAAACAGAATGAAGTCTGATAACACTAGCCAACAGTGAAAATGTAACTGGAATGAAGTAAATGTTTCGTAGGTATATCGACCACACTGAAGGAGAAAACGTCAATGAAAAGCTCGAATTAGCTATAATTTTCAAGTTAAAGGGGGTGCATTTAACCATTTTAAATTATGATTTTGTTTATGTTCATTTCAGGCAAGCAGCTACAGCAACATCACTATTTATCCTAGGATCATGCTTCGAAACTCATTCTCTTCAGAAAAGAACAGTCTCTAAAACGGTACCATTCAAATGCCCCTATCATGTACCCAAGACGGGAACAATTGATGGAAATTGTGATGATTTTTTCTGAAAATCCCTTATTTCTAATATCGGGCCCCCTGCACCCCTCTGTATTAACACACAGATCTCCAAATCAACCGAAATATACTAAGAGATACACGCAATGTGCGTGCAAAATTTCAAACTTCTATGTGCAAAAGTAAGACCAAAGTGATGACATCATTTCCTCCTATGTCTCGATGCGGAAGAGCCTATTACTGTACGTAGTGTATTTTACAATGCATCCACGCTTGAAAAAAAATTAAGTAAAAGGCATTAATAGAAAATTTTAAAGCCAATACTTACATTACTCTATTTTGGGACAAGTGACAGCAATGGACATTAACTATAAAAGTGTTGAATGGATGTTGTTCATAAACTCCTCCAAAATAAATCTCAAGGGAGGCCGACTGCATTATGACAACGAGTTACCATCGATTCCGATTGGGTATGTACCTTACATGAGAGAAACATATGTTAACATGAAACAATTGTTATTGCGATTGAACTATGACGAGTTTAGTGACAGATTTCCGGGGATCTGAAAATCATAGGCATACTACTTGGGCTTCAACAGGGCTATAACAAGCTCTGTTGCTTCCAATGCCTCTGGGATAGCAGCGCCATAGCACTTAATTATAAAAAATAAGATTGGCCAAAGTATTAATCACTTGAACCAGACCTCACAATATTATGCATGAAGCACTTGTCGAATCCAAGAACGTAATTCTCCCTACTCTTCATGTAAAATTGGGCCTGATGAATTTTCCACGGCTTAGTGAGACGAAAAAAAAGGAGGGGATTTTCGTGGGTCCCCAGATACGGAAAATGTACAAAGATGGGCATATCAGCACCATCCTGTTAGGTAATGAAAAGTTAGCTTGGGATGCCTTTGATCAAGTGTCGACAAATTTCTAGGAAGTAATAGGGCAGAAAACTATAAGGATATTGTGGCAAATCTTCTGCACTGCTACTATAAACTCGGGTGTAAAATGTCCTTAAAGTTACATTTCTTAGTTTCGCACTTGGACTTTTTTTCCTGACAACTGTGGTGATATAAGAAACGAGCACGGGAACGCTTCCATCGGCAAATTTCGAACATAAAAATGAGATACCAGTATAAGTGGAGTGCATCGATGTTAGCCGATTACAGCTGGACACTAATTAGGAAATCACCAGCAGAAAATTGCAAATGTCTGGCAAAGCGGTTGCGCCTTCAATGACCTTCCTCCAAGGGAAAACAACAAGGTAAATACATGCATAAGCTCGTATAGGCAACAACGTAAAGTTAGTATAACTTCAAAACGAGAGCTAATCTTGCATTTTTATTAACATTTTCTTTATCACCTCCACTCGAAAACATAAAGATTAGCTGTTTCCATGCCAGTTACAGAAAAAGTAAAATATTGTTGGCTAGAGTAAGTATGGTATAATTCATTTTACATCACCAGCATATTTTTACAAGAGATACGCATTTTGGAAGACAGACCTGAACTGGTTTGTTTTTTTTATCAGGAGTCAGTTTGGCAATATTTGTGTGAGCGCACCGGCACTCTGAGAGTGCGTTACTTCTCAGCAGATTAAATGCTCAGTGCATCTTAACATTTCACTACAGTAAAGGCTCCTTATTCGCGGGGATATGTTCCGTAAATATTCCGCGAATACAGAAACCGTGAATATGGAATGATAATTTATATGGATAGATCGGGATACGTCCCAATATTCCAATGTAAAATAAAAGTTATCAAAATTAAATCAATTTAATGAGAGATTTTGAACACTTGTTTAGTTATTATTGTCAGGCTTGGGGAAGGACTTAAAGAACTTTGTAATATTTTCCTGTTTATCTGCTCTCTGAAAAGTATTTCAATTCAGATTGATATTCAGCGATATAATTCATTTACTTGTCTTCTGATTTCTTGATGAATCATACAGTTAAATCATTAACATTGAAACAGCGCGATATGGATGCAAAGCATTCGCCAACGGGTAAACGGTCATGCATTTATATTTTTACTTTAAGCGGCAACACTATTTTTTCCCCCTTCGAAACTAATTTTCTTTTCCTATTACTTGACATTATAAATTGGGTACAAAGCTGAAGAAACACGTATTATTCAATCAAAACACTGCAACGAATGACAAGTTGAAATAGTAAAATACCGATCGTGGCGAGGGCGGCATTTATCATCGAACATAGCGGCTCGTGAAATATGGCGTCGGCGACTTTTAACAACGAACTTTAGGCTTAGTGACAGTAAGATTTGTTTTACTTCGATATTTATTTATTCGTTTTGTTTGAATAGCTCTTTACAAAATCCGCCGTGGCACGTGCCTGCAGTAAAAAAAGTGTCGATGCGTTAATAAAGGATAATAATCCCTTTTAATATATCGACTTGATCCGCGAATAAATACATTTTCAGCCGCGAATACTGTGTCTTTATATTTTTAACCAGCGAATAGTAAAAACGCGAATTACGGAACTGTGAATCATGAGCTTTTACTGTATACATAAATGTAAACTTTTGGAGATGCGAGTTCAATATATATATATATATATACATATATTTCACAACTGTGGTCTCGAGGTAGCGTGCTGCCTTGTCACGCAGCGGGCCAAGTTCCATGCCCGGTCGGGGCAATTTTTCTGGGTGAGGTTTTTATCGGGATTTTTCTTCACCTGTAAGACAAATGTCAGGAAAACTTTAAGGTCCTAACGATCCCCGAAATCATTTGGCCATCAACATCATCCTTATAATCATCATCATCAACATCATCATAATCATCCTTCACAGGTGTGAAAAGCAACGGGAAGCTACCACACCTACAGTTCCTTAGTAAACCTGCAAGCATAGCATGAAAATGCTATGATAGCAGTGAAGGACTTCCCTCGGGCAGAATTACTATGGATGGATATATATATATATATATATATATATATATATATTGCTGATTTCATATGAAATGAATTTTAAATGATAATGCAATATGATCTTCACTTCCTGGTTTAGGCAAGATTTTCCTGTTCCGTCTTCACTAATAGATCTAATGCCATATCTTCCGAGGACGTCTGACATCTCTTCTTCCTCTTGGAAAATAGTGGAAGATTTTATTTGGTAGTCTACTTTCTTCCATTCTTTCTACATGTTCGTTCCACTGTATTGCAATATAATAATAATAATAATAATAATAATAATAATATAATAATAATAATAATAATAATAATAATAATAATAATAATAATAATAAGTCTACTTCTTGTAATCTTGTAAGCACATGTTTCCCTTAACAGAGATTTAGGAGCTCTCCCCCTACAGGGAAAGAATTTGAACGATACTAATTTAGTTACACTTGTTTTCATATAGATGTCATTGGAGTGTCCCGTGGTCAGCGTTCTGCTTATAGTGACATCTAGGAAACCAGGGTAGTACTAGGACGGGACAATTCGGTGAATTTTGCTTAGAGGACTTTCCATTCAGACTTAAGGATCTTTTAAGAGCCTGAAAATATTCAGACTCGGGATCCACGGCTTTAAGTCCCTTCCGTAGGACTTGCTCCTTAGATTTTTCCATCCTAAAAAATCCATCGACGACGGCCGGGACCAGAGGCAAGGATCATAACCACTAGTTCACCGCGGGCCCGACCCGACATTATAGTAATAGTATTGATAGTCAGTAAAAAATGAGTAGTAACTTAATGAGTAACAATCTATCTTTATTCCGTTAAAGAAGGAAAGTCCTCCTCGGCAATTGAGGAAAATGTACGGCATCTTACATATAGCAAACGTTTCGTACTGTGCCAACGAAACACTTGATAACTTCATCAGGCCGTACTCACTGAGAGAATCCAGGGGGACTTATAATTATCGAGATCTTGTTGCTCGATACAAGTGCCTCTCGTAAGTCGGCGCCCATTTCTGGCGATACACGCATAAGAAAGTGCGAGCGGTTTAGAACAAGAGTTTGATCGCCATCACAATAAACCCTATTAGTGCTGAAAACATCCGAAAATGACTGATAACTTTATATGACTATTTAACTCATGCCCCAAATGGGAGTCAATGACCAATCACATTTCAATGATTTTTTATTTACAACCAATCACAGTCGTGTTACGCCTAAAATTTACCAACAAATGTTTATCATAATATGGAAAGCACCTCCTTTTTAACATTCTGAATAGTTCGTGGCATTATTTTTCAGTGACTGACCCCCTAAGAAATACGGCTACTAGATTGCATATATAGTACATGAATGTCAGCAGAAAGCGCATGCGGTAGATAATATAAAAACATTTGTAACAATTGATTATACCACAAAAAAAAGAAAACACTGTTTACACTTTCTTAAACGAACTATTTTCCAGGAAATGACGTAGCAGTAAAATATAATTGACTGACATTTTTACATCATAGGACATCAAATAAATTAATACCTACAACGTTGGTTATAAATTTCTCCACTAGGGTGCATTCTTACAATGTTGCGATCCTTTGGCATTAAATAATAATATGATCTAGTTGCAGTGATGAACAAAGGAATGAAATGAAGCGTACCAATCGTTTCTCATTTGTTTTCAAACATCGCCGTTTACATTAAATATATACGGAGGGTTGTTTTCTGATCTCTGATAACAAATGATTTTTAAGTTTTACCTTAAGAAAAGCCGTGTCTCCACCATCGAGCATGCTCTAATTGATGGCTCTTCACCCGAGCTATGGCTCGGCATCGGAGTTTCTGCTGCAGAAGACTCTAACGTAGCACAGCCATGTCTAGAAGTTACCACTCCTCTTTATATGCTTTCCAGAGACCGTCTATTGTTCGAGGACGCCTGTTTCCCAGTGCCGTTTTGAAGAGTCCAAAGACACAAAGCCCATCGGTGATGCATCAGGAGACTTCACTGGGATTTTGCTCAATGGAATAGCATGTATTCCAGTGTCCTGCTCTATTTTTCCAGGAATGTCAGAGTTGAACCCGAAGTGTGACTGGAGGCTTTGTCTTGGTGCACCAAGACTTGGTTTTTGTCTGTACCATAGAGAGCTGGGATTTCAGTCGGGGAAATTGGGGTGAGAACATCTTCCCGGTAGTACTGGGAGTTGATTTCGGCCTTTTTAACTACTCTACGAATGGTCATTTTTTCATTGTAGCAATATCCCGCGATGACCATAAATCCATTGGAGAAACTTTCTCTGCATTCGGCATACCACTTTTGAAAATTTGTTTCACCCCTTTCTCTATAGTAAATTGCCCAGGGTTTCTTTCAGTCTCCTAGATAAACACATGCTTCATCAAAGCGTGACCAAAATTTTCTATTTTTCTCCTGCCAGGTGCTTTTCATAGTTTCCTGCTGTTGGTGCGGCATTCGGCAATGTGACGTGGCAACAATTTATTAACCCTACTTTCGTGGCGCTTCTCCATGTTTAAATCTTTGTTTATTATGGTGTTTACAGTTTTAAGGGATATTCCCAATCCGTTCGCAATCACCCTTTGTGTGGCAGGGTTACCACCAGAGATAAGGACCTTGACCTTTCTGATTACATCTGGGGTGCGGGTAGTAGCAGGTCGTGGATTTGCCAGTTTTTTTCCCTTTTGTAATTAATCCCAAGCGACCCTTTCCCATTTTATTAAGAACTGAGCTAATTCCACACTTCGACACCATAAAATTACGTTTTTGCAAGCCCCAATAATCGCTGAATAACTATAATTAGCGTCGGAAAGGGCAGTAATGTACCCTTCCCAAAACGGGTATATTTTCTTAGGCATTATGAGAGCAACACGCGTGAGAGTGTAACAGAAGCTGCACACTGAATGTTTTGATCACTTCGCACACTCCTGTCCTGATGACTGACATACCAACGTCACAATCTACTAGGAAATTCGTTATCAGAGATCGGAAACAACCTTCCGTAAATATTTTAAAATAACTATAGTTAAATAATAATTTGCGAGTAAAGAGCTTAATTTTATTCGTTAAATAGTCCTACCAAATGTCGCTCTTGATTTCCAAATTCTCTAGATAAATTGGAAATCACTCGTGGCATTACTTATGATAGCAATAACTGCAGCAAATGGAAGTCATTTTCAGTAATTAGTGTGGGATTGGAAATTAAAATTATTTTGTAGTACCGAATTCATTGCTTAGTCAGACAAGCTCCCACGAACTTCAGAGCGGCTTTAACTGGATTCCTTGTTATTTTACAAATTTATTATTTCATAAGATTGCCGAGATTTAAACGAATATATGTTTTATATTAGTATTGATTACTACCATTATTATTTTAACAAGAATAGTAGACGGATAATAAGATAATTATGTTTATTTCCATGACGTGAATGAAAGGCAGAATAGGAGCACGTGGCTGGAAACGTAATATTTTTAAATAGATGCTGGAGACGATAAAGCTGATGAGTTTGACCTGGATTTGCTCGTACGGTCATGCGACTCATTATGTCCGCCACTGTAATTGCGCGAGGTTTAACCAAACAAATCAAATTTTGTGAGCGTTTGTTCCCTGAATTATGGAGAGGGGATTGTTCACATAAATAGCAGCCTCTCTCCTTCTCGTAATTCGCACTCTTTACAACAACATCCATTAGATTTAATCAAATTATATATATATATATATATATATATATATATATATATATATATATATAAATTTCGCACTCGAGTATTGTGTAAAAGTATCATACATACACACACACATACATACATATATGATGTTTGTAATAAACTTTATACTGGGACACGCCGTAGCGTAGTGGTAAAGGCACTGCTCTATTAGCTGGAAGGTCGAGGGTTCGAGTCCCGGTGGGGTCAGGATTTTTAAACTGACCCAAACTTTCTGGCGGCACTATGGCCCTAGGGTCGACTCAGCCTCTAACTTAAATTAATACCAGACGCTTGTTCGGGGGGTAAAGGCGGCCGTCACGCAGGGCTGAAAACCCGGCTGACATCAAGTACCGATTGTCAAGAAAAAGTGGGAGCCTTAACCTCCTACTACCCGAGGGCCTCCCGAGTCCTGCAGTGAGATCACTTTACTTTTACATTTAATAAACTTTATACTACATTGTAACTTATATACTAAAAACCCCAATTTCCCTAATGTTGAAATAATTCTCTTTAAATCCATGTTTTCATCAGAATCTACTCGTACTAGAAACACAAAACATTTAGTTTGGACATTTAACACACAGATGTCTTAATTTTTGTCCGAAAGGAACTTTTTTATGGAGGATATATTTTAACTTACTAAAAATGTGTGCGTGTGTTTCATTGCTACTCACTGCACTTAACGCGGCAGTCATGGAGGAGGCGTTAATACATTCTAGTATTAATTTAAGCACCACTTCGCATACGACTTTACACACACACACACACACACATATATATATATATATATATATATATGTGTGTGTGTCTGTGTGTAGCGTGCTGCCTTGTCACGCAGCGGGCCGGGGTTCGATCCCCAGGCGGGGCAGTTTTTCTTGGTGAGGTTTTTATCGGTTTTTTTTTTCACCTGAAAGACAAATGTCAGGAAAACTTTAAGGCCCAAACGGTCCCCGAAATCATATGTTCATCATCATCATCATCACCATCCTTGTCATTATCATCATCTTCATCATCATCATCATCATCCTTCACCGGTGTGTAAAGCAACGGGAAGCTACCACACCTACAATTCCCTTGTAAAGCTGCAAGCATAGCATGAAAATGCTATGATTGCAGTGAAGGACGTGCCCTCGGGCAGAATTACTATGGATATATATATCTCCACCCGCTGTGGTCTCGAGGTATCGTGCTGCCTTGTCACGCAGTGGGCCCGGGTTTGATCCCCGCTTGGGACAGGTTTTCTGGGTGAGGTTTTTATCAGGGTTTTTCCTCACCTGTAAGACAAATGTCAGGAAAACTTTAAGGCCCAAACGGTCCCCGAAATCATATGGCCATCATCACCACCATCCTTATCATTATCATCATCATCATCATCATCATCATCATCATCATCATCCTTCACCGGTGTAGAAAGCAACGGGAAGGTACTACACATACAATTCCCTAGTAAAGCTGCAAAGCATAGCATGAATATGCTGTGATTGCACTGAAAGAATTACTATGGATGGATATATATATATATATATATATATATATATATATATATATATATATATATATTCCTACGCGATAAGATGAGTGTATATTGTATGTGTGTAATGTGAGTTTTATGAAAGATGATGATGGTGTAGGTGATGAAGAGAAGGGAAACTGTAAAACACGGTACTGGCATTTAGGCACCTGTTCGGAAAGCGCTAAGGTGATCTACAGGCTTCACGTCCCCAATCGACGGACGAATCGGTATAAATATTAACACTTATCTTCACAGCACATATACAGCGGAGAGGTAATTCACACATAGCTCATCTACGGTAGTGAGAGGATGGTGACACACAAATATAATCGATGACGACCTAATTAATGTCGAATCTACAGTTTTAAGGGAGACTAAGCTGAATATTCATAGCCTCGATTAAATTTAAGCCGATGTTTAACCACTAGGAAATCTAAAGTTGCCAAGATTATTAACAAATCCGTGGTTTTCTAGTTACCTAACTTAATTGTTAACAGTCCCGATGATATTTAAGCCCAAATATGATCCCTAACTCGCCTAGAGGCGAGACAGGAGGGATATGTAAAATTAATTTATATCCTAAATGGCCGAGATTAGTGTCCAATCAGTAGTTTCAAAGTCGCTAAACTGTTTGCTGACAAACGGGTTGGGATAAATAAATACGCGGGCAACGCCGAGTAATTGGCTAATTATTAAATAAAATTCATTTAATTTTAGGCACATTGCGATCACAGATTGGTACTAAATTAATTTTAAGAAGTCATTAAATAAACTATTACCGTAATTATATTGTTTATATACCGCATACGTCCCTTGTGTGAACATGAGTGTTCTCTAGCGGGAGTTTCTTAACCAAGCTAACTTAGTTACGCTTCTCAACCTACATATTTCAACAAGTGACATGTGGTTAGTACATCGCCTCAGTGGGACTGATTATGATACTACACATTTTTTATTATAATATTTATTGATCATTTTCTTTAATAAGCACTACACCACTCTATTTGAAATTTCTTGCCTTTCCAACAAGATGTCTCCAGCGTTAACAATCTTCGACGTAGGATGGTCAAGTTTTATGAACATTCGTTTTATTTCCTTCATAACATCCTCCCATTAATTTGTACGTCTGCCACGTAATCTTGTGGTGATTGGTTGCCATGTATATATATTCTTTTGACACGCGTTCAATTTGGCATAATATTAATATCTCCAAACCACGCTAGTCTCTGAGCTACATAACATTTAAATAAAGGTTTCACTTTAATTGGATCTCATGTCTAGGTTCACCGTATACGGTTAAAGCAAGATTAAGAGGAGAGTAAGAACCGCATAAATCTTGTATAAATCTGGTTGCATATAGTTTTAGGTACTAAGAACCAGGAGCGGCTGCGTGGCGCAAGTGGTTAGATACTCACCTCTCACCGCTGGGGTCTATAGATCGAGCCTCGTTTACTCCATGTGGGTTTTGTTGTGGACGACACGGAGCTTGGGCATGTTTTTGTCGGGGTCTCTCCCAATTTCCCGCACCACAAGTTTCATTCCAATATTTATCTACTCATATCTTTCATCCCTGTGACAGTGCGTCAGGCGTACTCGTTCGGCGCCCTTGTCGTTCACAGACATCTATAAATATAGGGGCTTCATCTCATGTAATCCTTCGCCCTGACTCTGAGTTCGATACGGGTTTAGGATATTATGTGTATACTAAGAACGAAGGCTAGAAAATGTTATAATTTTCCTGTCAACTTGCGGTATAAAGGCATGAAAACGGATCTTTGGGCATTCCGAAGAGAAGATGGATCGAAAATTCAGCCTAGAGATCGTAACGGGCTTCAGGCCATACATTTGTATAGATAATTACGACGATGGCTTTTCACCCATTGTACTGAGAGAAAATTATATATCGATATAGAGATGAAAACTTGCAGACAAATGCACACCTCTCTTTTTTAAATAATTAGAACAAAATGTTTGTGCGTTTAATCATAGAGCCGCGTAATTAAAAAGACTGTGTGTGTGTGTGTGTGTGTGTGTGTGTGTGTCGGTCCGTGCGCGCGCGCGCATGCAGTTGATTCCATCTTTGAATGACAGTTTGATTAAGGATGGATTTGCGGTATTTGTAAAAAAATGGTGTGTTAACTTTTAATTAAATTTGAAAAAAGGATCAAAGTGTATTTATTGGACTGTGAGACATCGCATTAGAGCTTATCAGCGGTACACGCCCTAAGTTCACTAATTTATTATACAGCTACCATAAGATAATTTCACTGTTAATACATCAATGTTCAGTGAATTTCACTAACGCAAAATATCCCATGTTCTCTTTTTTTATTTCATCATCTAAATTCATGTGTTGTTTTAAGCTGTGGCGTTGATAAAACTGTCAGTTCCTCTTACTCGACGTGCTTGTGTTCGAATAAAGGTACAAATAATTGTCTGACTTTATATACATCTAAAAATAAACTAAATTTTATCACATAATGACTTATATTTTTTTTAATTGAGTTGTTTAAAAAGTTTTAAAATTATTATTGTTTTGTTAAATAATTAGAAGTAAATTGCATTAGGATTCTTAAACGCGAAGATTTTTGTTTAATATTACTTACTGAGTTATCTTTACAAAATGTTTGCTACTGCTGATAAAGCGACAGTGGGAAACCAAATTTGAAACAAAGCAATGAATATGTTACATGCTATAAAATCGGAAATACGCTTATAGGATTTTGAACAATATTATAATAAATACACAAAACAGAGTTTCAAATTGATTACTTCAAATGACCGAATGTATACCATCAGGGCACTAAGAGCTATATGAACAATACTTTTACTTTCCAGCTCCAGCTTTTTTGCACGTGTTGGCATAGGAACAAGTTACGTTTCCTAGTTTTCACATAATATCAATAATCTCAATGTTAGAAAATTTGCAGTTTTCTATACAATATGGCTTTGTTAGATATATATACACCGTGTTCCAAAATGATGGACGGGGTTTTAAGTAGCTGACATAGCTTTACAAATGAAATTGAATGCGTGATTATTTACTATAATGAAAGAAAAACTGTGAAAGTTTGATATCTTCTATGCAGTAATTTGTTTCTTGTCATTATTACATCGTCAGCGTTAAATTTGTGAAAATGGCGACTGCTGCTCAGAAGCCATTCTATGTGTTGCAATTTGCGGGGTCTGGTTCCATTGTTGCAGTGCAGTGAGATTCCCGACGGCAATTTGGAATTGACCCTCAGACAGATAAGATTATCCGTCGCTGGTATAAGCAGTTAGAAACAACTAGATGTATATGTAAAAAGAAACGCCCAGGACGTCCACGAACACCAAATGACGCGTCGGTCCGGATAACATGGTTTATTCCCATAGCCTCCGCGGTCACCCGATTTCACACCTTCTGATTTCTTCCTGTGGGTTATGTGAAGGATCATGTGTACGTACCACCAGTTCCCGTCGACCTTCCAGCCTTGAGAAGAAGGATTGTTGTTGCTGTTGAATCCATTACTCCAAATATGCTGACTAATAATTGTGAGGAATTCGACTATCGATTAGATATATGCCGTGTAACGAAAGGTTCTCACATCGAATACTTACAAAGAATGTTTGTACAACTCGAAGAGTTTATCTTTAATCCAATGTAAGTTTTGTTCTTATATATATCACCTAAGGGAAATTAAAGGACTTTGAAATCCCGTACATCATTTTGGAATATCCTGTATATATATATATATATATTATCTCGCGCCGTGGTCGAGCGATTATACCTTGGTGCAGAACTACAGTACTTGCACTAGTTCGAGTTCCGATTGGGGAAGGAATTTTCTCTTGAAATTTCGCCCAATGTGGACCGGTGCACTCCCTAGTTTGTGAACAATTAGGTAGCCAACATAAGTAGTGGCTCCAATTTGAGAAAACCAGCTATAAATCCAGGGGGACCCAACGTGCTTACCTAATGTCACTCTTATATTAGAAGGATGATTTTCAACCTTCGTGGTTAAAATATGTGGATATGAGCCTAGTAGCCGATTTAGAGGCCAATGACCTTCTAGGTCTGTCGCGCAAAGGAGTTTAGAAATTTAAGATGACAAATAGGCCTACCATGTTACGAATTTCGAATCATGATAGAGTAAATCAAAATATAATTGGCGTGTTAGGCGATGAAATAAAGATCCAAACGCTCACAAATATTTTCTGTGTGTGTAAATTGCTAAATGTTGACATTAGTTTAGCAGCAGCTTGTAGTAATCGCGTAGCCATATGGTGGATGGAGATATATATGTTACGACATAATAAACTGATACATAAACGGGCAGCTATATGACTATCCATCAGAGCTTCAAAATTAAAAAGAAAGCTCGGATCTCTAAAAACGTTAACAACTTAGAATCAACACTGACATAAAAATTTCAGGGAACATAAAAGCATCGAATAGATCATGTTATACAGTAGTAGAAGCTATAGTTATAAAAGGGTAAATTTGTCTAACCGTTGAGAGAATGTAAGAAGAATATTTTTGGGCCGGAAAAAAATTATATTATGTACTTTAATATGCAAGTCCCGCACTCTTATCTGTAATCTGTTTCAATCTATTTTTTTTAGTTTTTTGATATGGGGATTTATTAGTTGTGTCAGGTCTATACCCGTGTATTTATATTCAGTTGTGTGTGTGTGTGTGTGTGTGCAGATATTAATTAGGAGTAGAGTGAATGCTGTTCTAGTGAATTTGTAATAGGTTGTTCTCCTTCAGAAAAATGTGCCTCCGTTAAGAAACTATCTGAATAACCCACTCACTGCTACTATCGAACCCGGAGGTTCATAGACATGCGGACATATGCTTTCCTTTCATCCGTATCCTGAGAAAATATATTCCAGTCGTTCCCTGTATAATTGACCTCCCTCTAATCATTATTAATATGTTTCTCCCACTTCATTCTTGTTGGTTTTATGTTTACAATTAAAGTTTATTACTCTTTCGAAATAAACTAACTCTCTTGTTCTGGCTTATCGTCTTTGCCTGTCCGGCATGGGTAGCCCTTCTGTTATCATCTGACATTGCTTATTAACCCCACTAGCTGACATGTTGCCTCTCTATTACAAAATAAAAGTGAAAGTACCATCTGATTGATATTTTCAACATTCTATCGTCGTTAAATTATAATCATTCAAATGTTGGATACATATTTGAATTAACTAAAACAACTCATATTTCAGAAGAAAATAAACAAAATAGATTTTCCACATGGACGGAAGAAAGAAGCTCATGTAGAGAAGAAATTTGACAGACCATCAACTGGTTGAGAAAAACCTATGTCAACTTATAAATATTATTGTATGTCAATATAAAACACAACTTGTGCGGATGTTACTAATCGTAACTGGCTTTCGTACCGTGTGTTATATTTCTGAACATATTCAGTGTGATTAATACTTGTGGATGTGAGGCCAGCAGCCAGATGGTAGTCTAAGCGCCTTTCTAGGCACGTCGCGCCAAGGAGTAGGAGAATAATTTCACTATGTTGTTCAATGTATTTATTTATAATTTCATGTGAGTGTAATCCTACAGATAAACTATTTAAAATTATTAAATATCTTAATTTTTTTACACCCTGAGTCTGACATTACCTGTTAAATAAACTATTAGATTTTTGATGTAATCTCCAAACTATTGATTAAATATATTATTAAAAATTCTGGGTTGCTCAAACATTTCAAGCGATTCTCATCAATCTGTGTATACAGAACATCCGAGAATTATTGTGCAGAATTATATCAAAATAGTACCAAGGTCTATACACTGGCCATCCTGTTCTGGATCCCTAGTTCGCTTCTCGCTCACTACATTTGCTGTTCTTGATGAACGAATCCGACAGAGTGCAGGATTTTCTCCGACTTTCTTCCGTTTTTACAATCCAAAAATTTAATTCCATCATTTTCCATACTCTAACAACTTACTAACTTACTGGCGGTACCAAACACATAAGTTCATGGCCGCGCGGACATAAGCTCTCCATACATCCGTATCCTTTGCTGATGTTTTCCAAGCATCTCCTTATATTCTACTTCATTTAAATCGTAGTTAATATTATTCTTCCACCTCATTCTTGGCCTACCAATTGGCCGCTTTCACTCTGGTTATCCTACAAGAAGATTCCAAGCGACTCTTTCATTCCCCATTCGTTCTACATGTCCTGCTCATCGCTGTATACGAGACTTAAGTCGTGTCATTAATTTCGTTCAATTTAATTTCATCTGCCCTTGCGATGATGCAACAAGCCCGGTCAGTCGGAATTATTGTATATCATAAATCCTTAATCATTATCAACAGTAATCTAATAAGACGTGTTTTTTTTTAAATCATGTGCGAACAAAGTCGCGAGTGGTTTTGTCTAATGAAAAACTCAACTTCGCGTTGGATTTGGAGTGAACTATTTAGCGAATAATACAACATCAGAAGCTAAGAATAATTCTAATGTTTAATATTTACCGAATGTGAGGTTATGTATTCCGATCTTTCTTACGGGCTATTTCTAAGCCGGCTGTGTAGTTATAAATAGCATATCATTACTGTCAAATCTCTTTGGTCTTGAGAAAAATCAATGTCAGATTACTATATGAGAAATAACTTTTAACAATAATGCGGATTCATTATACAACATTTGATAATTTTATTAGAGCAACAGAACTAACCTCTTATTTTTGTAATTTTTTTAAATTTGTTTCTTTTGACATTTCTTGCTGTAACATATCGACCGTACATTGTTGAATCGATATCTTTGTAAAATAAGTTAATTAGCTGAGATATCTCTCATTAAGAACAGGAAGAGGCAATTTTATAAACAGGCAGAGGCACTGTTGTCAACAGGAAGAGGCAAAATTATCGGTCATAATCTTCCTATAGTATATTACGCCAGGTGACCTCTGTTGTTCTCATGACATCTTTAAGTGATTTTCCTAGAGATCTCTTTCCTTTGAGATTAACAAATGTTAACTAAGACCTGACAGTACTGGATTAAAATCTGACGAGAGATACGGTTTCGTTCCATGCGTTGAAGAAGTTGTTGCAAGTTATTCTTGTAGACCTATGTAGATATATATGACCCATAACAGTTTACAAGACCAATAAATATACGGTATTTCAAATTTTTGTAGATATCCGCATTTCACTTTTTGTCAAATTTTGTGTACCCAGCTATTCTTTCTATGTACTTCATTTCAGCAGCTCAGATGCTCGATAATAATAATAATAATAATAATAATAATAATAATAATAATAATAATAATAATAATAATAATGTAGTCCGATGCGGTTGCATTCGGAGAAGTAGACTTTTTAATTTAATTTCACGCTAGTTAATACTAAAAAAACTCCAGTATCTTTATATCTTTCACAATTATTCACTGTACAAACTCATGTGACTTTTCTGCTATGTGTGTTTCACAGACACAATTTATATTGCACTGAACTTCTTGACACTCGCATAAATCCTTACTTTCCAACACTATCTTAATCTTCTGATCACCACTCAGGTAACCTTTCAGGTTACGACTGACTGCGAACCGAGTTTCACCACTTTTATGTACGAGAATCTGAACTATCTGGATTTCCAGTATTGATACTACTCGAGTCTAAACCCTTTAGGCAGATCCTTCCAAAAAACGATGCATAGTCGCATCTGGAAAGCGATCTTTCGAGAAAGATCGTCTGGAGATATCACTGCGAGTTGTATACGTGTCTCGTGATCTACAAATCCCAATTCCTTTTGCCTTAAACGCTTGATTTAAGTACTGCAGCCGCTTCGGAATTAAAAGTTGATCTTTTGAGCAACGGATAAGAAATTCGTCACAACAAAAACAATAGTAACTCTAATATTATTAACAATAATATAAATTAAAACCTCCGCTGTTGTCTCGAAGTAGCGTTCTGTTTTTTCACGCAGCGAGCCCGGGTTCGATCCTAAGTGAGGTTTCTTTCAGGGTTTTCCTCACTTGTGAGACAAATGTTAGGAAACTTTAAGGACCAAATGACTCCCGAACAACATATGGCCATCGTCATAGCTAATTCATATTCGCCTACATTAAACGTAGGATTAAAGACTCTCGTGGTGCAACACTACCATCATCAACACCTATCATGCCATCGGGGCAGGCTTAACTCCGTTTTCCAGGCGCCCCTACCTCAGAAGTGGGTTACACAATTACGCCAAACGCCAGGAGAGAACACCAGAAATGTCGAAATGACAATCTGGGGCATTAAATAAAAATATATTAATTTTATATATTATTCAGCCTGATGGATTTAAGGCAATATGGCTTTTTCTTCCAGTCACCAGGACAAACATATGTAACATTCAAATACATAACTAACAATAATATTAGATACTAAAGGATTATTTGACCTAACTGAATTATAATAAAAGTAAAACCTAATAACACAATAAAGATAAAGGTAATTAAAATTAAACGCAGTAAATAAATATACACAAAACAATAACAGTTTCCCAAAAAAAGTCTTATACATTCTCTCTCTCACTCTCTCCCTCACACTCTCTCACTCTCTCTCACTCTCTCTCTCTCACTCTCTCTCACTCTCACTCTCTCTCACTCTCTCTCACTCTCTCTCAGTCTCTCTCTCACTCTCTCTCTCACTCTCTCTCTCACTCTCTCTCACTCTCTCTCACTCTCTCCCTCTCTCCCTCTCTCTCTCACTATCTCTCTCTCTCTCTCCCTCTCTCTCACTCTCTCTCTCCCTCCCTCTCTCTCTCTCTCTCTCTTTCTATCATCCATGAAACTAGCTACTTATCTCTCATCGTAATGCGAAATTTTCATTTATTACAATTAAAATTTAGGTTAAACAAAACAAACTGAAAAAGTATCCCCCTCTCACACATACCCCTACATACGCAGCAAGTACAGAATAAGTATATTCAACTAAAATAAAATACCAGATTGTGGTTTTCACTCATTGCTAGTAATATGTATTTCTTCCTTGCGCTTCAATTTTGTGATCTATATGTAACTGAGCTTGGTACATGATATATGTCCCTGGTTAATTATCATTCGGGGCTAGTTCCGTAGTGTCGCAACAACATGCTTCACTAAACGTGTTCTCCAGCGTTCTATGTTAGCCCAGATCGTATATTAGGTGATGAGCTTAATTGATAATGGTAATTTGATACAAAGAGTAAGCCTATATGTCATTCGACAGCAATGCAGTGTCTCAAAGTCGTAAGGAAGTTCACTGTGAGCGATAATTCAAGAACTTGGGAGATAAATGTAACGTTAACCTAGTAATTTTTCCACTGCAAAAATTGTTTAGTACTATATAGAACGTTATTCTCAAACCCCACATCTGTGGGGTTAAGTCGTTACTTCGGATAAGCAGCCTGGGTTATATATTCGATCGGAAAAAATTCCGTGGAATTTTTTTTTCTCGGAGTGTTCTCTCAACTCTAAGACAAATCTTAAGAAACGAGGAGGCACAAATAGCCGTCAGACATAGGAATTCTTAACTATATTTCTTTACTAGTTACATGAAGCACTTCTTCAATTATTCTCAAATAAGCAAATCTTCACCTGTGGTAAGAAACAAAAAAAAGTCGTTATTTCAGTTCGATTAAGCATTAAAAATAATGCAAAATGCGTACGTTGTGTAACCTCAATGAAATGAACACCAGAGATACAGACCAAAGAAGATGTAAATTGACGGGGCCATCTTAGGTTGCCGGCACATATAACATTCACTGTGGTATAAGCGAGAGTGAACATAGTACTGCTCTAGGTGTGCTGTCAGTTGTGAAGTGCTATTGTGAGTGTTCTGTTTGCTTTCAGTAAGTGGATACCATGAGCCCTGTATATATATATATATATATATATATATACATATATATATATAGGTTAATGTATCGCTAAAGAGGAGGAGGTTATAAAGAGACAGAATGTGAAATGTCCCAAAAGGAGTTTGAAGTTGCTAATGTTATGTAGACCTATTAGTGAGCTATGAAACGGAATCGTTGAAGAAATTCCTACTCTGGACATTCATGAAAATGAACCACGAGATGATGATGATGGTGACACGACTCGTGTACAAGAAAGCGAATCAGAAGAAACAATTGCCTCGTCAGATGAAGAATCGAGTACTTCACAGCATTCGGGTTCTCTTTATTGTCCTTCTCCTCCAAAAGCATCCCGGTTCATTACTTTTGAAGAAAAATGTAAGGTCATTGAGTACTGGATTCTGCCAGGTACACCAAGGAACAAAACGAAACCATTTAACCATAGATCTTGTAGAAGTATGAAACACAGATTCGCATGCCTAACAAACGTAAGCCAACTCTACAAAATGAAGCAAAGAGTTGAGCAACAAAATTATGTTATAAATAAAATGAGAAGTGTTCTCCGAACAAAATTTTAAGAATTCTGTCTGCGGCGGTCTAGAAATGAAATTGTAAAAGAAAGTGATATAAAGAGAATATCACTCGAAACAGCTAGTGATTTGTTGGCAACAGATCAAACCTACTTCTATGCAAGTCCTTCCTGGTTGCATAAGTTTAAAAATTATTATAAGATTGTCAACCGCAAAATAACATATGTGACAAAGCGTCAGGTACATTAACACGACAGTTATTGAAAAATCAGTGCTAACCTTCAGACTTGAGTGCACATCACTTATGGACAAATGCACTGATGAACAGGTTTTTAATGCAGATGAAAGTGGCTTCAATCAGGAGATGCCTTCCGGCAGAACGTTAGAATGTCAAGAAACCAGTAAAGTGTATGGTGTAGTGCAGTCAAAAGGGGTGACTACACACTCCTACACTATAATGCCGGTGGTGTCAAGAGCTGGAAAATTGATGTCAATGTTATTATTGATTCGTCAAAAACCTCAAGGTATTAACGCAAGAGTTGTGGAACGCATGTTCCAGACTGACAACCTTGTACTAAAGAGGACTACGTCGGGAACAGTGACAACAAAGGTATGCAGAGAATTTATTGCTGTTGGACTCATATGGTGTTTACTGTGACGTAAATATAATGATACAACTGTTAAAAGAAGGGGACTGTGACATTGAAAAAGCAGTGGTGAAAATCATACCACCAAATATAACTTTGAACAGATTTTTTTCGAATGTACACTCGTATGATTCGACACATCTCCCACAATGTAGCTTTTGGTGATTATTCTTAAATATTACAACTACACAACAATTATATATAAATACAATCACTTGTTTACCAGTAGTTTCTTTGTCCAAGATGCCAACAGGCGCACCGGTATAGTTCGGTGCTAGCTAGATTGGAACCCAGGGATGAAAACCACTTCCAAATCTCAACGGAATACTGTATCCGAAATGTACAAGGAAAGTGTCAAAACTGTAAAAACGCAGCCATTTGGAATTTCGGGTGGTGTAGTGCAAATGCGTGTTTCCAACATTTATTCAATGACTTTCAATGTTCTGCCACATATGTTCTTGTATATAAACAAAACGTATGTCTCAAAATATGATACTGTAAGCAATAACATGATCACTGATTATTCAACTGAGTTTCGTAGCTCGTAAATTCCAAAGTACAACTACGAAGGTTTGGACATACTTTTTGTGTATGTTTGTATATCCCTGTATTTTGAGTAAAATTTAATGCCCGACACATGGAGGAGGAAGCAGGCAGAGAAAACTTTAATTATATTTAATGAATGAACGCATGTTTATTTATTTAGAGGATTATGACATTTTAGTGCCTGGTACCATAATAAAGAGGGCTTAACATTGGGGAGGAAGTAACGCGCGCTAGACAATGTTGGATTACTGATAACACCATGTACCTAATAGAGGCCGTCTTCATCTCTGCGTCTCCGTAGGTAATTTGGTATCTAATTTAATTTTGACCGCAGCCAAATTATCTCGCCTGCATGTCCCAGCTCTCTGTGAGGCGAGCACTTTGATCTTAATATCGCTGAGTATGTGACTTGAGCTAGATCCGAGGCGACACGATAGCATTATCTTAACATTCTCATTGTTTATCCCATATAGTCACACATCATGTTAGTGAAATTTCAACAATATGAATAACATAAAAGTGTGTCACGCAGAAACTGTGAACACTAAGTGAATTACGTAACAAATTGAATTTCACTCATCGCCGAAAAAAAAACAGATAATTTTTTTCACTTTATTTTTATTTTATTTTATGCCGCTTCATATAGTAATAACAGGATAAGTCATTTTTTCATTCTATTAGCTATAATAGACATTTTTGTTTTGTTTCGGATAAGTCTAAAAGGGAGAAAGTTCAATCAGCAAAAACATATATATCGACCTATCTTGTTTCTGCCGAATTTTACTTACCTCGTCTTTTCCAATGATCAGTCATTTATGATCCGATTTCACAGGTATATATTGTATGTCTTTTTTTATTAGCAGTATATTTCTAGTTATATTGCAAGCAAACAAACATGGCGGCCACTAGAGCGATTTTCGAATTAAGGATTTTAGGTATACCTTCACTCTGAATGGTCGGATTTTGCAGACTTTTTTAAAATAATTATTTTATCATTTTATTTAATTGCAGGTGCTGCGAAGAATCTAAATTTGCGGCCCCTAGAGCAATTTTATTTTTCAGGTGAACCCCAACTCCTAATTGGCCGATTTGACTGATTATCAAACTCGACCTTACCTTTCTTAATTAGTTGATATATGCCGAGTTTGGTCCCGAAAAAAATAAAGAAATGATAATTACGGAGGCTGCAACGTTAATACACACGTAAATGTTTGCTAGTCATTTTCACTGTCTTCTGAGCAGAATCAAGGTAGATGCGTAAAATAAATATCCTCTAATCGTGTCCAACTCAAGGTCTGGTCGAGGAATTAGATAAGATGAAGCCCAAATATTTATAGAGGTCTGTGAACGACAATTGTGCCGGTCGACCATCTCTATCGCATCGCCATATGGGCGGATGAACGAAATGAAACGGAATGGATGCGATGATAATGGAGAAATGGACGAATGAAATTTGTGGCAGGGGAAAACGAGAATCTCGGGAAAGCATGCCGAAGCTTTGTTTCTTCCACCAAGAAACCCACATGAAGTAACCGAGACTCGATCTCGGGACCGCAGCGCAGCGGTGAGAGGCGAGCATCTAACCGCTTGCTCCACGAAGCCGCCTAGGAAGATATGAATTTAAAAAAAAATTCTGTTGACAGCTACCTAATAGTTACATTCTCTAGGATTTCCATAAGGACTTAGGGAATTAAATATTTAAGACGAAAAATAAATACTTGAGTATAAACACTTAATTACTCATTAGCGGCACAATTAAATTCTACGAGAAACAAGACCAAAAAAATTGCTTAGAGAACTCCCATTTCATATTTAAGTTTCTTTTACGTGCAACAAATCTATTACACGGGACCCACCACTTTTATTCTCTCCCGACAGATGTCAAACTCAGGACTTTTACGCACATAAATATCGATTGGGCTCGACCAGGTTTGAACCTGCGAACCTCTGAACAAGAGAAAGGACGATAGCCACAATTCCACCTAGACTTTGTTACTCTTCCAATAGGCCTATATATCAAATAATAAATTCATTAATGTTTTTCAAATAAATTAAAAATTGATAATAAAAGATACACAATAAAGCATATATTTTCTAAGTAAACTAAGCATACATTTTAATTCAGTTTTAGGGTGTGAAGGTAATCATACGATGAAATGATCACTCAGCTTCATTTTTGACAGTATAGTGAGAGTAGTAAATATTTATTAAGAGCTTTTCCTTCGATAGATATGCTAGAAAAAGAGTGAATATTGTTATTTAACGTCCATCTGTAATATATGTGTGGACGTATAGCCAATCATATTGTCGCTAGCCCGAGAACGCAACTTCTAGTTTTAAGTATATTGAAGCAAGAATGTGGCAACTGAACATTTACACATGTTAATATTTGGCTCTTTCCCCCCATTTTGATTCTAAGTTAACTATATACAGTACGCAACCTTTATATTTGTACAGTTTGTACAGTTGCATTTTTAATAAAATATAACACGTTTATACTTAATTTGGGGGGGGTTTCTTCAAAGTAAGTATTCATTAACATAAGGGAAACAAACTAAAGGTAAAATTCGCAAACTTTAAATAACAACGAACATATTAACTAGAAAATAAATCCTGTACTATATCGTACAACATTATTGTTTGTACACATGAAATAATCGCTATCTGATTATACGACACAACGGAAAGTTTGCTTCCAGTATAACAGCACTGTAGCTGCAATGCACCGACGTAGGTACTAGCCATGTACATTCAAGAACAAATTACAAGCTTATCCAGCTTACTTAGTAGAGTGCACTGCACTCCTCGACGCCACAGACTGACGTGAGATGAGTGTACGCGGAATGACATGGCATTAGTTCGTAAATTATCCACAAAGGAGCAGGTCAATTTTCCATGTGTCGGATAGTACTTACTGAAGCAATCTTGGTAGTCCCACTGTTGGGAGCCACTTGAAGGAGGATTATAGTCGAGGGTATAGTTTTAATTATATCCAAGGATGGGGTTAATGGAAAATTGTTGCTCCAGGCTAGTTGGGTTCAGGTTTCGGTACAACAATGGACTTATATCTCCGGGAATCCGTGAGAAAGGACATTCACTCGGGATATAGATATAGTAGAGTCGGTGTGATGTCTTGAAATTGACGTTCAACTGTTATTGATGCTTTGACTTACATTTGTCGTATCAGACGACGACTTGACATTTAGGTTATTTGGTGGCCGGAACTTACACTTGTTATACACGGCACGTGTTTAAATGATTATTTATAACACTGAAAAAGTGCGCTCTGAGTAATAGCGCCGAAACTTATGCGAAATGCGCTTGCGGCTGGCGCACAAGCTCGTAGTTATCACTTGGACAAGCGATGTGCCGTATCTACTGGCACATCCGCCATTTCGCAACTGGCTACTCTGAACTCTCTGAACTGACTTAATTTTTGCTATGTAAGAATATTTATTAATTCTGAGTGGGCCGGCATCAGTCCCTTCCACCAAAAGTCTTAGCGTCTCACAAACGGTTCATGTGTTACAACAATTTTTATTTATAGACCATAACATGAGGGCGTTGTCGAGGGTGTTAAACTGAGGCGTATTTGGTCTTGTCCCCTCCCTTTTAAATTACTCGCATCCTAACATCAAATTACCATATTATACAAATATTTACTAGGGCGGTTTTCGTTTTTCGGCATCTACCTTTTGCCGCCAAAGAAGACACCTGCTGTTAGCGACATGTTCTAGTTAACATTGGCTTGGGGACAACTCTCTCCACAGTTTACCTAGGAAAACCCGGTTGCTTGTTTGCAACTGCCCATCCTTTTGTATGAAGTCTTGGATTTAGCTATTGTTATAACTATATAATAATAGCACAGTCTTGTAAGTCCTTTCTACAAAGGAAACTACAGACTTTTTCCCCATTGTATAAGGGCTTACGGTTCCATTGTATGATGTTTACCAGTGTCGTTCACCACAATAGCAAAGGTTCAGGTCTATGACCGAGCGCTAATCGTTTGGTACTAGTGTTTTATTTATTTCATATGTAATTGTTTTATGATAGGTTATATCATTTTGATTTTGTTACCAATGAATTCCCATTTTAATTCCATTTCATTTGAATATAAATATGCCCTACGTTTGATAATAATTACAAGTTAATGAATTATTCACCCTTCATGAAAGTACTTATTTCTCTGTGTAAGGAGGCTGAGTGAATGCCTGGGCGCATTACATAACTCTAATACTTAATACTTAGTGGAATGCCCCTTGGCTTTAATGGTAGCTTTAAATATATTTCCCATTGACTGTACTAATTTGAAACAAGTTTCTTTATTAAATCTCTCCCATTCTTCCAAAATAACACTATTCAATTATTTTTTAGATGACACATTCCATTGTGAAACTTTATTTTTTAATTCCCCATAAATACTCAAAGAAGTTTAGATCTGTCGATAGAGCTGGAATGTTTAGCTGTTCGTGGATGTTCCATATCTACCACCGTTCAATAACGTGGGCAGTATGTTTCGGTCATTGTCTTGAGGAAAAGCATAAGAAGCGGACAGACCCATTTTCTCAACACATTGTTTTACGTTCTTTTTTAGGAAGTCATTTTAGACCTATTCGTTCATAGTGCCGTCGATAAAGTGGATAATATCTATTCCCTTTGAAGATATACAGAGCCAAAGCAAAATGGAGCCTCCTCTGTGTATAATTGTAGGAAGAATATTAGCATTTCCATGTGCAATGTTGTTCTTTCTCCGTACCTAATTTATCCCATCGGATCAGAAAATATTTATTTTCGTTTGGTCCGACCAGATCACGTTGTTCAAGAAGTACTAGTTCTTGTTCTGGTATTCCATGGCAAATTCGATTCTTGTTTTACGGTTTCTCTTATTTAATTAAGGCTACTTCTTAGAAATGTTCCTCCAGTCATTCTGCCACAAAACTCGACGGACTATTAGGTCGAATTCTTTATTTTCTGACATCGGTTCCAATAATTGCTTGATTTTGGGTTTGCTAATTCTGGGGTTAATTTTTACTTGTCTCATTATTAAGTTTTCTTCTATCTGACTTAGCAACTTTACCTTTGGCTACCTAGGAATATTTATAATTGAACCATTGTTTCTGAACTTGTTAACAATATAATTGAAAATAGGGTAGCGTTAATTATTCACTGAGCTCACGTTTCTTGACGAAAAGCTCCGCAATGCAAGATAAATTATTGTTTCTTTAAGTTGACTATCTAGATAATTTTCTTTATTCATTTTGAATTAGGAGTGAACAAAAGAATGAATTTACCCTCCTTTCACGTCCAGCAAAACCCATAAGCACATTGTTTATCAAAAACGTTTCATAAAGAGTACAAACAAAACTATTTCAGTAATAAAAAGTTGTTTTCAATTGAATTACAAATTGATGTCTACTATTGAACAAATACGTGTATTTTTCTACCTACAAGAAATTTCGTGGATACGCCGATAAAATGTAGCAGGTGGTATCTTTATAATCTGTATTTAAAAGAATGCGAATTTTTGTTTACAAAAATTTCGACCGTACAAATAAAATGTTTTACATACTCTAATAATTTGGTTATTCATGAGAACTCGTGTGGAAAGAAATTAAACATTGCCCAACTCTGCAGGCAATTATTATTATGTATTAAAGGGACTCTTGAGGTTCCATCCTCTCAAAAAAAAAAAAACTTTAAACTAAATATATGTAAAACAGTTGTTCTTCTAATTACATTTTATGGATGCGAAACATGGTATCTTACTTTAAGGGAGGAGAAATAAAGTACTTAGCAATTTTTTTTCGATCAATGAGAGACAAACATGCTTGTGAATGGAGAATACTGCATAATAGTGAGATACATGATCTTCGTATGAAACCAGATGCAATAAGAACAGTTAAGTCTCGTAGACTGCGATGAGCAGGATATGTGGCACGAACGGACAAATAAAGTGGGCCTTGGAAACTTCTAGTAGGAAAATCAGAGGGAAAGCGCCCAGTAGATATGCCAAAATATGCGAGAATAATAATAACAATGATTTCAGGGAGTTATACAGGGAATAATTGAAAAAAGATTAACTCAAGATAGAGATGTTTGGAGAGCATATGCTCACACGACCACGAACGTGCGGTTTCGATAGTCCGTGTGAATTAGTTAGTTAGTTAGTTAGTTAGCTTACAAAGACACGTGCATTAGAAATCTATGTCAATATAGACGTAGACCCACGTAATAAATAAATATAGGCTACTACTTAGTATAATGTACTTATGGAAATTTTACTAAATAATTACCATATAAAGAAAAAATATGGTACGCGACATTTCAATCATTAAAGAATTTTGTGGCCGAAATATACCTTGTTGAAAACTCTTTGGGTTATTCCTGTTTTATATTTTGACCAGTGAAACTTTACTCGTTATACCCAATATTAGATCAAAATTCATGGTTTTTGTGTTGTTGAATTTCTGTTTTCTTCTTTTTTGTCAATTTACTCTATTGCGTTAGATAATAAACCAATTTATGTGATTACAGAAATTTCGTAATTTCTGAAGACGAATGTGCGTACCGAACACTGTGCATTCATTCCTGAAATTCATTTAAGATCTGAGGGATTAATCGGATGGATATTGGATTTCGATATTGGCCTGTGTGTGGATGAATTTCTGCTTGCTTAACCACTATATCTTATACCAACATATTCGTCCGTTTACTTATTTTTGATTCTTCCTCTTCTTCCTCTTCTTCTTCTTCTTTTTCTTCAGTTCATGGTTTAGGTTCAATGCCTGTTCCACCATCCGCGCGATTGGTGTAAATAATCTGAGTAACTTCATGGTAGATTTCCCAGTTGAAGAGGCTGCCTTTTTTTAGACATCTGGGCTAATTCGCTTGTGTACTATGCCCGCAAGAAGGTTGCCTCCTCCGCTAATGTATCGTATATTTCGATACGAAGTACTCCTTCGCTAACGTG
Organism: Diploptera punctata; assembly: GCA_030220185.1. Taxonomy (NCBI): domain Eukaryota; kingdom Metazoa; phylum Arthropoda; class Insecta; order Blattodea; family Blaberidae; genus Diploptera; species Diploptera punctata. The sequence goes on along the minus strand of JASPKZ010007938.1, from coordinate 794,943 downwards.
TTCCGTTAAGAACTTTCAATACTTACCTCAGCGTAGGTCCCCATATATATATATATATATATATATATATATATATATATATATCCCCTGTAGATTTTGTGCCACTTCCATCAGTCTCAGTATATATAGATTTTCTCCCTTTCTCTGTGTCTCTTCCTCTCTCCGCTATTCCTGTCATTGCATTTTTCCATCTTTGCCTCCTTTATTCGTGCTAACCAGCAAACTAGCTAAAGGAATCCGCTCTTAAAGTGATCCTCATAAAAACAAACAATGTAACCTGCTCGCTTGTCATTGGTTATGGACACCGACGTACAATGTAGAAGCAAAAGTACGCGAAAAAGTAGTTCCCTTCATTAAACAAAAATATTTCCTCTGAATATATTTGTTATTCTTCGTGAATAAAAATAATAATATTCAAAAAATATAAAATATTTTAAAATATAGTTAAAAGAGTATATTATGAATGGATTATACATTTGAGTCATGCTTGAGTAGATTTTGAAGCAACAAAATGGCTGAAGTGGTCGAGTCTTCTGTTGTTGTGTTGCTATCTAAATTTTTAAAGTACAAATCTTGCAATCCTTTGACTAGTAGTCAAAAAATAGTTATTTTAAATGTATTTTACAAGTTCAGTGAAAAGTCTCACCAGCTTTTTTTTTGTAATCTACCCCATTCAAAGATTACATGTTTCATATAATTCACACGTGTTTCCTGTCAATGTGCAGTAATTGTGGCACGAATGGCGGAAGGATACAATTGGCTTTTGTTAATGTTAGTATTATTCTAAGAGCGGATAAGGTAGTTAAGTTAAACTTCCCTGGTAGAACCGCCTGGTTCAGTTGAAATTGGCATCTCGATCACGTCGAGATAATGTTCATTGGATTATACAGGGTGTAGCATAACTCAACTGCAAAATTTCAGGAATGAGCCTCATATGGAGAGAATAAAAAAAGTGTATTGTAACATGGGTCCAAAAATTGAAAATTGCAGAGTTATTCGAACTTTTATTAATGTTACGTTATTAAGGTTTACAGTAGTTATTGAATCTCTGTTTTCTGTTGATTGTAGGCTGCTGTCAGGATTGAGTTCCTCATATGAAGAGAATAAAAAAAGTGTATTACAACATGGATCCGGAAATTGATAATTACAGAGTTATTCGAACTTAATTGAATGTTAGGTTATTAAGGTTTACAGTAGTCATTGACAGTCTGTTTTCTGTTGATTGTAGGCTGCTGTGTTGTACACAAAAGAAGAATATGCCTGTGTGCATTTCATATATGGTTTGGCGGATGGTAATGCTTTGAGGGCGCGTCGTTTGTATCAGGAATGATACGCGACGCGGAGATTGCACCAGATCGTAAGACTTTTGAAGGAATCCATCGCCGCTTATGCGAATACGGGAGTTTTGCACACCCGCCAAGAACCGGGGATCGGCCAACAGTTGGAAGGCCTGAAGAGGAGGAGGCTGTTTTCAACATTGTAGACGAAAATCCTGGAATAAGCACAAGGCGCTTAGGACTACAGACCGATTTGTCGCACATGTCGGTATGGATACTACTAAGGGAACAACAATTGTATCCATATCATCTACAAGCGTATACAAGACTTGTCTCCTGCGGATTATCCTGCACGGGTATGTTCTGCCAGTGGTTCCTCCAACAATGCGGTGTGAGTCCTAACTTTGGAGGTCTTGTGTTGTTCACGGATGAGGCAACATTCACAAGGGATGGGATCCAGAATTTGCAACCAGCACGTGTGGGCAAACACGAATCCCAATGCATCAATCGCAACACATCACCAACAGAGATTCTCAATTAACATCTGGGCAGGCATTGTTGGAGACAGTTTTTTTGGGACCCTACGTTCTTCCGAATAGGCTCAATGGACGTGAATACACACGATACTTGCGCAATCAATTACCTCGCTACTTGGAAGACTATCATCGCTACGGCTGATGTTCTTCGTGCACGATGGTCCTCCTGCACATTTCAGTCTGCCTGCTCGCAGGTACCTTAATCGAACATTTGGTCTCCGCTGGATTGGTAGAGGATGACCAATATCTCGGCCACCACGATCTCCCGATTAAAACCCCTTTGACTTTTATCTTTAGGGACACCTCAAGTCTTTGGTGTATTCAAGCCCTGTGGATGATGTAATAACTCTCTGTGCACGCATTGTGGCAGCCTGTCAGACAGTACGCACTACACCAGGCATTTTTTATCGTGTTGGAGACTCAATGCGAAGAAGAGCAGCTGCCTGTATTGTGGCACAAGGAGGCCACTTTGAACATTTAATCTGACAGAACAGAGCGCTCCAATAAGTCCCTTGCATTTTTGTCGCCATGTACTAACATTCATAAAAGTTCGAATAACTCTGTAATTATCAATTTCCGGATCCATGTTGTAATACCTTTTTTATTCTCTCCATATGAGGAACTCATTCCTGAAATTTTGCTGTTATGTTACATCCTGTATATATATATATATATATATATATAAAGAAAAATGAATGCTTGAGTCGGGATTTGAACCGGAGTCTCTAAACTCTCTACGTTTAGCGCTCTAACGACCTGAGCTACCCCAGAATTCCAACACAAACATACATTTTTCTTATACATGTAGTATTCTCAATTCACACAAGAGGTAGCGGAAATTTGTTCCGACTGATAACTAGTGGCTAACATAACAGTTAAGCAAATTTTTAAAGAGAATTTTTACTTTATAGCAGTTACGCTAGTGTATATAGATGTTATAACTATATTTTTGACATTTGGCAATGAAGGCAAATATGATATGAAAAGAAAAATGAATGCTTGAGTCGGGATTTGAACCAGAGTCTCTAAACTCTGTACGTTTAGCGCTCTAACGACCTGAGCTACCCAAGAATTCCAACACAAACATACATTTTTTCTTATGCATGTAGTATTCTCAATTCACACAAGAGGTATCGGAAATTTGTTCCGACTGACATCTAGTGGCCAACATAACAGTTAAGCAAATTTTTAAAGAGAATATTTACTTTATAGCAGTAACGCTTGTATATATAGATGTTATAATTATATTTTTGACATTTGGCAATGAAGGCAAATATGATATGAAAAGAAAAATGAATGCTCTAGTCGGGATTTGAACTCGAGTCTCTAAACTCTGTACGTTTAGATATATATATATATATATATATATATATATGAATTTAACTAATAATAATTGAAGCTGGGTATGTTTGTTTTTTCCATATGTTTTTATTGATTTTAAAATCGTCTTTGTGATAAATGCTACCTAAAATGCGCAACTATACATTTCCGTCTTGGACTAGTAGCTAACGTCAGTAATTCTGTCAATGATTTCTTAGTGATAGTCAACTCACAGTATACATACAGTACATATTTAAGATCCCAAAATATTTGAACACCCAATAAAGTAAATATTTTACTACCTGTTTTGTTATCTGACATCTAAATAAAGGAAAACTTACTGAGTATGTTACACCATAATACAATTACATTTCAGATTATAAATTTTAATAATAATAATATAAATAATAATGTTTTATTTATTGTGGCAGACTTAAGGCCATAAGGCCTTATCTTCCACTCAACCGGCACAAATACAAATACATATTTGACAATACAGATATACACTATACTAATTATAAAGAGTTAAAAATATATTAAATGTAGCAATGGTAAATTTCATATGCAATCAACATTTTATGCGATAATAACAATAATAATACTTACGGTAATAATAATAATAATAATAATAATAATAATAATAATAATAATATTAATAATAATAATAAACATAATAATAGCAATAGTATAAATATGATAAATTATACGAGAAACACCAATTAATATATGTACCTTACACTGAATAATGATGAAGTCGATGTTAGAGCAAATAAAAGTTTAGATTTCTTCTAAAAGATGCCTTATTTCTTGTGGTAGGGAATTCCAGATGCGATAACTGAAGATAGGATATGACAAGGAGTGATGTGACGTCCTATGTTGCGGTATATTAAGCAAGATACTATGTTGTGAAAATGTGTTTGTTATGGTTGGAGGATAGATACTGGAAACTAGATGATAAATAATTGGGAGTCGAGGTATGTAAGATCTTAAATAAGAGAATTATGCAGTGCGATTTTCTTCTCTCTTTTAGATGTAGCCATAACAATTCGTGGAATAATGGAGAAATGTGATCGTATTTTCGGACATTAAATATGAATCTGATACACATATCATAGACATTCTGCAGTTTGTCCGACAATCCGTCACTTATGTCAGTTAGTAGAACGTCACAATAGTCAAAATGCGGCATCGCTAAGGTTTCGATTAAATTTTTTTTAAGAGCTGTAGGAAGAACATTTTTTAGAAGATTTAGGGATGTTTGTTTTACTTGGGCATTCCAATTTAAATTAATATCTGAGTAAAGTCCCATGTTTTTAACGACGTCGGTATTAGGAATTTGTTCGTTATCTAATATGACAGCCGGCATATTGCCATTGTTTATGGAGTTTAATAGCCTTGGATGTGCGATAATTATTGCTTGCGTTTTGTTTATATTTAGTTTTATCCCATATTGTCTGGACCATAAAGATATATGTCTGAGGTCAGTGTTTACTTTGTCAATGTATTCGTTAATTTCGTCAGGCCTAAAGTGCGTGTAAATCTGTAAGTCATCGGCGTAAAGATGATGCTTGCAATTTTGTAATTCTATGGTCACGTCATTAATATAAATTGAGAAGAGTAAAGGGGAGAGCACGCCGCCTTGAGGTACCCCTTTCCTCAACAAGCGCCAGGAAGAAATGCGATTATTAACAGAAATTGATTGCTGACGATTAGTTAGGTAAGAACAAAACCAATCTAGGCAGTTTTCGGACAGATGTAGTGTCGTTAATCTAGCTAGCATTAAGTCTATATCTACTCTGTCAATAGTTTTGCTGTAGTCGAGTAGGACTATTGCGGTGAGTTTGCTTTTGTCCGTTGAGTTTCTTATGTACTCTACAATGTCGAGTAGTGCAGTGCTCATGAAGTAAGTCATGTGTGGTGAGGTAGTCTGTTAACTGTGAGTGCATTATATGTTCCAGTGCTCTAGACAAACAGGGAAGATTACTAATTGATCTATAATCAATTAATGTTTTGGGAGTGTTTGATTTCGGTGTTGTACCAACTAGAGCCACTTTCCAGAGTCCCGGATAGGTCCCGGTCATTAGAGAAGCATTCAAAATGTGGGTTATTGTCGGGAGAGTTGTGTCAAATATTTGTTGTAAGAATGTTATAGTTATATTGTCTACTCCTTGTGCTTTTGATTTAATACGAAATACTGCTATTTTGACTTCATCAGGTGAGGTGTAGAGAAAAAAGGATTTGCCTTATGTGGATGAGGAAATGACACTAGTTCATCTATTATCTGCTGTTTGTTTTGTGGATTGTTGTCAGTAGAGAGGCGGGTGAAATGATCTTTCAACTCATCTAGTGGTAGATCAGCTGTTTATACGTGTAGTTTATTTTGGCAGAGGCCTATTGATTTTAAATGTTTCCACGTGTCAGATGAGTTGGACATAGATTGTGTAATAATACTATGAGCATATTTTAGATTTGCATTTCTAACAGTCTGATTGAGTTTATTCCTCAGATGATTGTATGTCTGCAAATCTGCCAGTCCTTTATTCCTCCTGTATTTCCTGTATGCTTCGTCTCTCTCAGTCATAAGCAACCAGATATTATCAGACATCCAGGGTGCAGGTGGTCTGTTTATACGTCTATTCTTGATAGGTGGGTGCGTGTTTGTCGTACAATTGTAAAATCATTTCATTAAAGTTGTCAACTTTCTCGTCTACAATCCCACGTGTCCATATGTTATTCCAAGGTAGTTTTGCAGCGTCATAAATTAACCCTATCAATACCACAGGGGGGTACTTTATGCCCACCTTCTGTCATTTTAATTATTATGTTGTTTAATTTTTTCACTAGAAGCAAGAAGTTAATAGTTATTGTCAATAATTATATCTAGTATTGAACTACGTAATAGTTTGTAAGTTTTCATTGTTGGTTATTTTATGAAATAATATGTTATTGTAATCATAAAGTACTTGTATAATCCATATTTGGTTCGTCTTCCGGGCTTATAGGCCGTGGTCTGGTTGTCTTCATACTCGACGTTTCGTCTACTGCTGCGGTAGACATCTTCAGGAGATACTGCGTGCTCTCTGTGAACTCCTCAACAGTCGCCTGCAGACTGGCTGGTCGTTGGAAACTGTCTCTCTGTTTATAGCTAAACCCCGGGTGGAGGGGGGGTTTTCTGCGCGGACCGAGTTATGCGCTGTAGTGCAGTTTGCAGAAGTCATAGGCTTCGTTGTCGTGTTATGCAGTGCAGGGATCCAAATTTTGTTTATCTTCATGGTTTCTTCTTTTTTGTTGAAGGAATTCTTATGTTTATATATTTCAATGGCTTCTCTGTATAGTCTGGTGTAGTAATGTGATGTTTGTGATAATACCTGAGTATCTTCGAATCTTATAATATGTTGTTGGTTGTTCATCAAGTGTTCCGCTACGGCCGATTTTTCATTTTGTTTTAATCTGCAGTGTCTCATGTGTTCTTGTAATCTTGTGTTGATCATTCTTTTTGTTGTACCGATGTACACCTCTTCACAACTGCACGGGATACGATATATACTGGCATGACTTAAAGGATCTCTAGTGTCTTTGGCTGGGCGCAGTATATTGCTGATTTTTTGTGTTGGTTTGTAGGTTGTTGCTATGTTGTATTTCTTTAATATTCGTCCAATTTTCTCTGTTGTTGTTTTGATATAAGGTAGGTAAACCTTACCATTTGTCTCTTCCTTGTTTTCGTTTTCGGGCTTATATTTCTTGGGATTTATGGCTCGACGAAAATCTGTTTTGCCGTATCCATTGGTAAGAAAAGCTGCATGGAGATGATTGATTTCTTCTTGCAGATACTGTGGTTCCGAAATCCTTTTGGCTCGTTTAACCAGGGTTTTTATTATCCCGCGTTTTTGTCTCGGATGGTGGTTAGACTGTTTGTGTAGGTATCTGTCTGTGTGAGTATTTTTCCTGTAATCCTTGTGTCCAAGGGTCATGTCTTGGTTTCGGATTACCAAAACATCCAAAAACGGTAGACTGTTGTTTTGTTCCTTTTCCAGGGTGAATTGGATACTGTGAGAAATCCCATTTATGTGTTTCTTGAAGTTATCTAGTTCCTCCTCACCGTGCTCCCAAATGACGAAGGTGTCATCCACATATCTTAGCCAAACTGTGGGTCTTAAGGTAGCATTCTCCAAATCCTGTTTTTCAAATTTTTCCATGTAGAAATTTGCTATTACGGGACTTAATGGACTTCCCATGGCCACGCCATCTATTTGTTCGTAGATTATACCTCTCCATTGAAAATAAGATTCTGTGAGACATATGTTGTAGAGCGCTGTTATGTCTGGTGGAAAGAGTTCTTGTAAGTATGTCATGGTTTCTCCGATAGGTACTTTAGTGAATAATGCAACCACATCGAAGCTTAGTATTATGTCATTCGGCTTGAGTTTCAGAGTGTCTATCTTTTCTATGAAGTGTGTGGAGTCTCTTACAAAAGTATCAGTTTTACCAATATATGGTTTCAGCAGTGAGGCGAGATACTTGGCAAGTTCATATGTAGGTGAACCAATGGCCGAAACAATAGGTCTGAGTGGTGTCCCTTCCTTGTGTATCTTAGGTAATCCATACAATCTAGGTGGCAATGCTTCTGATTTGCACAATCTATGTTTAATGTCTTCATCCAGTGAGGAGCTCTTGATGAGTTTATTAGATTTAGACATAACAGCGCTCTACAACATATGTCTCACAGAATCTTATTTTCAATGGAGAGGTATATTCAACGAACAAATAGATGGCGTGGCCATGGGAAGTCCATTAAGTCCCGTAATAGCAAATTTCTACATGGAAAAATTTGAAAAACAGGATTTGGAGAATGCTACATTAAGACCCACAGTTTGGCTAAGATATGTGGATGACACCTTCGTCAATAGGGAGCACGGTGAGGAGGAACTAGATAACTTCAAGAAACACATAAATGGGATTTGTCCCAGCATCCAATTCACCCTGGAAAAGGAACAAAACAACAGTCTACCGTTTTTGGATGTTTTGGTAATCCGAAACCAAGACATGACCCTTGGACACAAGGATTACAGGAAAAATACTCACACAGACAGATACCTACACAAACAGTCTAACCACCATCCGAGACAAAAACGCGGGATAATAAAAACCCTGGTTGAACGAGCCAAAAGGATTTCGGAACCACAGTATCTGCAAGAAGAAATCAATCATCTCCATGCAGCTTTTCTTACCAATGGATACAGCAAAACAGATTTTCGTCGAGCCATAAATCCCAAGAAATATAAGCCCGAAAACGAAAACAAGGAAGAGACAAATGGTAAGGTTTACCTACCTTATATCAAAACAACAACAGAGAAAATTGGACGAATATTAAAGAAATACAACATAGCAACAACCTACAAACCAACACAAAATATCAGCAATATACTGCGCCCAGCCAAAGACACTAGAGATCCTTTAAGTCATGCCGGTATATATCGTATCCCGTGCAGTTGTGAAGAGGTGTACATCGGTACAACAAAAAGAATGATCAACACAAGTTTACAAGAACACATGAGACACTGCAGATTAAAACAAAATGAAAAATCGGCCGTAGCGGAACACTTGATGAACAACCAACAACATATTATAAGATTCGAAGATACTCAGGTATTATCACAAACATCACATTACTACACCAGACTATACAGAGAAGCCATCGAAATATATAAACATAAGAATTCCTTCAACAAAAAAGAAGAAACCATGAAGATAAACAAAATTTGGATCCCTGCACTGCATAACACGACAACGAAGCCTATGACTTCTGCAAACTGCACTACAGCGCATAACTCGGTCCGCGCAGAAAACCCCCCTCCACCCGGGGTTTAGCTATAAACAGAGAGACAGTTTCCAACGACCAGCCAGTCTGCAGCCGACTCTTGAGGAGTTCACAGAGAGCACGCAGTATCTCCTGATGATGTCTACCGCAGCAGTAGACGAAACGTCGAGTATGAAGACAACCAGACCACGGCCTATAAGCCCGGAAGACGAACCAAATATGGATCAAGATGCCGGCCGTGAAAGCCTACAATTTTATACTTGTATAATGCTTGTTGTGGTGCGGGTGGCGTTGTTGGTAGTTCTTGTAATGTCTTGAATTTATTTTATTTCCTTTTCCATATCTCTAATTTTGTTTCTAAAAAATGAACCAAATTTGCAAACATGTTTTTCTGCTGGGATTCATACTGTAGTTGTTTGAAATGCTATCATTATCCCATGGAAGGTGTCCATTCAAAGTGAAGGTGTAAGAAGGTAAAATACAACAAACGTAGTAAAACAAAAATAATTTCTGGCAAATGTCGCAGGGAGGCATAGCATAATAACAGTGATTTGTTCAAAATGTGAACACAGTTGTGAGGAGAGTGATGAGTGATACTTACATACTCAGAGATTATACCACCAATTATTAGATTTGGGTATTGCTCTGAAATTATTGTTTCTACAAATATCAATAACGAATTTGCACAAATGATCTGCTTACATGAAGACACAGACTACTACGTATATCTGCATAAATATCTAATACGATTAATGAAAACTAAGTTAAACGTTACATAAATTATCATGACATTCTATGCATTTCATTTTAAAACAAATATCTTAATTTGTGTTCAAAAAATTACTCATATATATAGTTTAATGTGGTGATTATAATGCACCCCTCGTTGGTAGTATAAATTCTGTAATATGAGTTGGTATTGCTAGGGTTGAACATTATTTATTTGTTTCGAGTCAATGTAGACCTATGTTACAAGTCTAGGTCTACGTTTAGGACAAATGAATGAATATTCAATATATGATACGTCATGTGCAGAGATGCCTGGAGCTTCTATCTGTCCACTAGTTATAACTTTTTTTGAGGGTTACTTGTTATAATTATGTCTAGTAGTGTGTCAGAGTAGCTTGTATGATGGGTTGGTTCTGAAGGCAGTATTGTCATATTGCAGGACTGGACCATTGTCTGTAGTTGTATGGTGATGTAGGAATTAGTGGCTAAGAGGTTAGTGTTGAAGTCTCCAAGTACAGTTACGTGTTCATCAGATGGTATCAGATTATGGAGTACTGTTTCAATGTCATATAGATGACCGACATTCGGGGGCTTTTAAACTATTCGTAATAAACATTTCTACATTTAATACAACAATCATTTGTCGTAAATAAAAGCAATATTATATTTTTAGCAAAAATATGCTGTTGATTATATGTTTTACAAACCTAATACTTCTCAACAATTTCTTTCTTCCCCCTCATGACTCAAGTTGTAATACTCAATGTTTCATACATAGCCAGCTGCAGAGCCTAACGAATCCTACTCTGTAATAAGTATATTAATCCTTATCTTGGTATTAAACATTTCTGGCTATTACTTATTTTGTGAATTCTTTTATTATGCTGTGTATTTAATGTTATTGATTATTTTTGTTTCTTTTTCAGGTATGTTTCCTATTCCATTAATCCGAGAAAAGTGACTCGAGTAAGTAATAAATTAAAAATATTTACTTTATTTTTATTTTTATTGTAACGCATTTAATGTTTAGGAACTAACATAGTGTAACATAATTTATAGCCTATTAAAGAACATAATTTTCGAAGATCTTAAAAAAACAAGAAATTAACTGGAAACTATACCCGCATTTAAAATAAAGACTAAAGGAAGAATGAAACTTAGAATTAAAAAATGATTACATTAATCTGTTGTAAAGATAACATATTAAATGAAACACGTCGAAACAAATATTCTGCATGTCATAAATTAATGCGCGTGTAAAACTACTTTTGTCGGAATTAGATGTTAATTTATTATCCAAAAATGACGAAACCTAGAATTAGAATGTATCATCTTTGATTTCAAATTGATCAAACAATTGTCTGCAATATCGTTATCAGATTTTCGAAAAACATTGTGTATTACACTTTAGACAAGATAAAGTAGGGTTACACTAGAAAAAATAGGTGACTCCGTGGCGCAGGTGGTTAGCCACTCGCCCTCTATCTCTAGGTCCCGAGTTCACATCATGGTCACTCCATGCGAGGTTATTGGTGGAATAATCGGAGTCACTGCAGATTTTTCTCAGGGTTCCTCCCGTTTACCTCTGTCAAAATGTTCATTCCACAACTTCTCTATATGTATCCATTTAATTAAATTCGCTCCTGTGATTGTGCGAAAGACCTGGTCAGCCGTCGTCCATGCACATCAAATACCTGCAATAATATGATATCGTTCCCCGACCTGACATCACAACGGAAACGAGTAGTGGGTTTTACGTAATAAAAGCTTATTATTTAAATATTAAGGAAAATGATAGTTAATACCTTCTCCAGAATGCCTTATAGGTCTATGCTGGTTCAAAATAATACACGAACGGTATCTAGACTGCCACATATCTACAAGAAACAGTCGACTACTTAGAATTTTATACTAAGAACTGACGTACATCTATTGTTTTTTCTAATAACTTGTAAGGTAGACATACAATAAAATTAAAAAAACTCATTAGAAACGTCTATAATGTATAATTTATTTTTCGATTTCCATCAGTGTTACATAGTGTGTGTGTGTCTGTGTGTGTATAACCTATATGTAATGTATAGCCTATATGCATATCGTGCATGTGTGCATGTATTTGTGCACACATGCATATATGCGGGCATATATACCTCAAACGGCTTGCAAATTATTGTACCTAATTAAGATCCAAGGTACGCGTGTAACGTACACACTGTATATGTCATATGTCTGTTAAGTATTGTTTGAATGTAGTGTCTGCAAAGAGGTAAACTTAGCATTCTGAGAGCAAATAAATAGTTAATTTTAATACAATTTGGTTTAATAATTCATCCGCTGTGAACTCAGGTTAAAAGAAGACCTAAATGGTCCCCGAATATCATCTGTACAACACTATCATTCATGTTATATTCGCGTTGTTCAGCATTAATGAATGAGTGTTAGCATGCGTTTTCTTAAATGTTTGTGTTATCTCGGAGGTGGCCCGGCATTAGGCTGATCACCTATTCAGGGACGCCCTCCATGCGTTTGTGGTCAAAAAAGTATGTGTGATCCAGTGATAAAAATCCTCTCTCGACAGATCCTGTCCGTGTAAAGTCCGGGTACATTGAGGCAAGGGAGAGGTTAAAAGTAAGGTAAAGAGAGAGAACAATTAAAATTTAGATAATTCGGTTGATACAAAATATGTAAAATATAAAGTAATTTTATTATATTTATTACATATTAATTAAAGTATTGTGTACAAGTGATAAAATAAATATAGGA